>MJUU01064101.1:0-16483 GCA_002080025.1 Modiolus philippinarum
ATTTGACCTGAGTTTTGTGGTAAACAACTTGCATAATAAGTTTGAAGACCTTGTGTTATTTCGTTCATAAGTTATCAGTCGGAAACCCTAAAATTCACAAGTTTCAAGATGCTTATCTCCAGAACCCCTTGGACCTCTGATTCCAAAATCAAATTTGACCTGTTGGAGTATGAGCCATCCTAACAGAGGACCCCGAGGGAACCCCGGGATATAGAAATAGGACCCAGTATCTCCGGCTTGCGGGGTGTGACCCCTCCTAAACGGAGGCTGACCCCGAGGGTCCCGGGATATAGAAATAGAACCCATTCCGTGGTTGTGCGGGATTAATAAATACACAACCCATCTTTCGGATGGGATGTTAACTCAGGTCCACGTGTTGGAAGAAATGCCACGCTTCCTGCACGTTAAAGAACCCTTGTAGCAAGCTCTTTTTGGGGTGGTTCGTAGGTGATCGGCTACAAGGCTAAATTCCCCGCCCTTGACGATTTCACCCTACTTTTCCAGTGGCAGTCAGAATTTCCCGTCCCATGGCCATTTCCATACCCCAAAGTGATTATTTATCAACAAACTTGTTCTCGTCTTGATATAGCTGAAATATTGCTGAGTAGACGTTAAACAATATTCAATCAATCAATCAATCAAATTTGACCTGAGTTTTGTGGTAAACAACTTGCATAATAAGTTTGAAGACCTTGTGTTATTTCGTTCACAAGTTATCAGTCGGAAACCCTAAAATTCACAAAATTTTAAAGTTTCAAGGGGAAAACGAAATAACACAAGTTATCAGTCGGAAACCCTAAAATTCACAAAATTTTAAAGTTTCAAGGGGAAAACTCCAGAATCCTTGGACCTCTAAACCCCAAAATAGAAGTTGACCTGAGTTTTGTGGTAAGCAACTTGCATACCAAGTTTGAAGACCTTGTATTATTTCGTTCACAAGTTATCAGTCGGGGGACGGACGGACACACGACTGAGGGTATCACATAATACCTCGCCACTTCGTGTGGCGGGGTATAAAAGAAGAACAATTAAACGAAATGCAATACTGTATTGGGAAAGAGCCTAATTAAGATATAATCACATCAGGGAACCAAAACGAGATCTAAATGAGTATTTTTTGTTGTCATATAATACTAATATTTATAGGCCGTGCTGGCTTTATATTATTTCACCTCACAGATGAGTTTCCTATGACATCTTCCAATTTTTGGCCTTAGTTTTCTGTAAGGATCCCTTTCATAGGGGTCACTTGACATTTCGATATTTTGTTTTATTTATTACCACTGGGATGATGCCTCTGCTGGTGGACTATTAGTCCTCTAGGGTATTCACCAACCCAGCAGTTGGTACTTGAGTGCTGACCTGTTAATAGAATTTATTTCGAAACATTCAATTTCGAAATTCAAGAAAATTATACAGAAAACAAAAGACCATCTCCCTCTTCCATAACCTTGTCCTTGCTGATTGAGGCTAGCTAATTTTTCACTAGGACCTTTTTGGTTATTTGTTCTCTTTTAGAATAACAAATATTCGGTTTATGGTCATCTGAATGTTTTGATTTGATCTGCACAGAAGAAACATAATTTGTCCAAATGGTCAAATACAGAAAACAAATTTAGGTCCAAATACTGCATTTTGTAAGTGTAGGAAATGCCTTTTTTATCTTTCAACCTAGACTTATGATATTTGGCGTGCGGGTCTACCATCATGAGAAGTGACACGCATCATACTGACCTGCATGTAATGTTCCATACGCCTGCCTGACAACAATATCTTTTAGATGTATTTCGATTTTACATAATCATCTAGCAGAGGTTTTTTAGAATACCATGTGGCCTAAAATAGAATATGGATTGCCAAAACAAAAGTCCACAACATTGAAAAAAAAACAAAAAATAAGAGGCTCTCAAGAATCTGTATCGCTGACCTGGACCATGGCTGACATAGATAAAAGACATGTCCAATAGGAAAAACAAACATAGAATTTAGCAGAATACTTTCTTTTTCTAAAATTACAGTATTCTTGTTTGGTTTCCACGGGAACCGAAAAATTCACCATCTATTACAACCCATAACAGAACACCATTAAAAAAAAATTAGGCAGGGGTTCCCCTTATAATCAAGGTAATACATAATGCTGAAATTGAAACATTCAGACCACAATTCAAATAAAAATTCAAAACTTTGGGCTGAGGTTCCCCTTAAAATCAATAAGGCCAATATAAAAACTATGTTCCAGATGGTGGCCATCTTGGATGAGGTATGGACCTGCCAGATACATTTTTCTAAGGACCATTGTGGCCTAGTTTGGTTCTAATTGAACCAGTAGTTTCTGAGAAGATCTTTGAATGTATACTCCACAGGGTCCGATGTTAAAACTATGTAACCGCTGGCGGCCATCTTGGATGAGGTACAGACCTGCCAGATACCTTCTTTTTGGAAAGGACCATCTAAGGGCCATTGTGACTAAGTTTGGTTTTAATTGGACTTGTAGTTTCTGAGAAGAAGATCTTTGAATGCCTTTTTCATAGGATCCAATGTTAAAACTATGTTCCCCGCTGGCAGCCATCTTGGACGAGGTATGGACCTGCCGGATACCTGTTTTGGAAGGGACCATCTAAGGACCATTGTGGCTTAGTTTTGTTTTAATTGGACTAGTAGTTTCTGAGAATATCTTTGAATGTATTTTCCATAGGGTCCAATGTTAAAACTCTGCTGGCGGCCATCTTGGATGAGGTACGGACCTGCCGGATACCCTTTTTAAAGGGGACCACCCAAGAACTATTGTGACCAAGTTTAATCCCAATTGGCCCAGTGGTTTCAGAGGAGAAGATCTTTGAATGAAAAGTTTACGACGGACGCCGGACGCCTAGTGATGGCAAAAGTTCACCCTGGCATAGCCAAGTGAGCTAAAAAGTAATCACAGAAAATGAAAATACATGACCTCGGTGCAGTCGATCATACATGATTTTTGTATATTATCTTTACTACTAAAATAACGAGACGTTTTTTGTTAGCCAGGTTGCTGCAGAAACAACAAATTCTACGACTAAGCTTCATATATCCAGAAGTTGGGATTGTTGTGCCATTTTACCATTTTATTATAATATATGCAATTATGCCCGCACTTAGCTAATTAACCTAATTAATTAATTACGGAATCGCGGTTTTCGTCATCGATCCGAAATTATACAGTCGGGAACTCAACAGGAAGAAAAAAAAACGACACCAAGTTTTTTTTTGTCAAAGTTTTCAAACTATCAATTACTTCTCTTGACTAGGGGGCCTATTCAAATCAAGGATTTGGGATCAGTAGGCCGAGACAGGTCAGTCATTACTTTTTGTACAATAAATGATGAAAATACATGTACATGTGATATGGTTAATTGTTGATACAAAAAATTATGCACTAGATGTAGACAAGGACGTATATTTAGATCATTACAATTAAGTGTCTTTATCATAATATTGTTTATACTGGCATCTTACTCTTTAGTTTTTGAATACCAGTTTGTATCGACTGCCCAACAATCTTCAACTGGTATCTGTCATATGTATCTAAACCGGCATGCTGAATTGCATGCTTTTGTCATGGAGGAATCTTTCCGGCCATCCAAGTTTTTGCCCTACAGTTTTAGTTGGTGGATAAGTTCTCGGAGTCATTTTTCATTCAAAATTTGATGGTATCTCGGTAGAACTTCGATAGTAGTCGAAGTGGACTGTGGGATAAAACGTTGTCATCAAATGGTGTTCTCTTGGCATCATTGTGACTAGAAAAGACTTGCAGTGGTCCATTGAAGCAATTTTCAAATGGTAGTTTACCAAACCTTGTGGATTTTTGGCATTGGAATTTATTTATTGGTAGTAGTTCCTCAAATATATAAGTGTCTATCTCTTGTGGTATTGGCAGGCTTGGAAGTAAAGCTGTCGTTTTAGGCGTGGCGGCTGCAGTTTATTTTGATGTCAGTGATCTCATGGTGGACACAAGTAGTACTTGCTTAAATGGAGGATGCCTCCGTAGTTGTTGATATGGTGGCCGTGGCTGAGTCACAATCAATGGTCTGTATAGGTAAAAGTGGTTGCATCGTATCTGTAATCAGGTCTGATGTTGGTGAATTAGTTTTTATTGAGGATGTTGATTGTTTTGTACGAGTAGTTGCGATTTGTTTAAGGTTTAGATGTATTGTCAAACGTATAATTTACTGCCTATACGTTTTCAAATGGTGATAAATAAGAAACTAGAGAATAAATCTATAAGACACGCATGCCACGCCAATAAATTTATCGCAACAGATAACCTAAGTCAATCAGGCATGAAATTCATCCCCTGTCAGGGAATTGTGATGGAATATTGTGTGTAGTTAAGAAGTGGACCTAAACCAACAAATTGAACAAAGTGATTCAAGTATAAAAGTAGGTCAAAGTCACAAAACTGCTAAAGAACTGGGTAGATTTCATTAAGATGATTAATTTCATACAACAATTCATAGTTATATGTTGTGTAGTTGCAAAGAAATGAATTTATAACACAAAATTTAACACAAGTCACTCGAGGATAAAAAAGGTCAAAGTTATTTAATTGTAAATGTTTTGAGTAGTACTGATCAAGATGATTAATTTGATGAAATAACACTGTCTTATAATGTAAAGTTCTAAAGATATTGACTTAAAGTCATAATTTAACTGAAGTCATTCAAGCGTAAAATGTAGGGCATCGACACCCAATTGTTGGCGAAACAGGTAGTTCTCCTTTAGATGAATGTTACAATAAAATATCATGATGCTACAATACATAGTCGTTGAGAAACAGACTTCATCGCAAAGCTTAACCAAGGTCACTGAAGCGTAAAATGTATGTCAAAGCCACCTAATTGTCACTGATTTGGGTAGTACTCATCAAGGCAATTATCATTGTCTTACAATGTGTAGTTGTTGAGAAAAGGACTTTAACGCCAAAACTTAACCAAAGTCACTGAAGGGTAAAATGTAGGTCAAAGAAACCTAATTGTCAATAATTTGGGTAGTACTCATCAAGGCAATTAATTTGATGAAACATTCTCTTATAATGTGTAGTTGTTGAGAATGGACTTTAACGCAAAACTTAACCAAAGTCACTGAAACGTAAAATGTATGTCAAAGACATAATTTTCAGTAATTTGTGTAGTACTCATCAAGGCAATTAATTTGATGAAACTTCATCGTCTTATAATGTGTAGTTGTTGAGAAAAGGACTTTAACGCAAACCTTAACCAAAGTCACTGAAGCGTAAAATGTAGGTCCACGCCACCTTATTGTCAATGATTTGGGAAGTACTCATCAAGGCGACCAATTTGATGAAACATCATTGTCTTATAATGTGTAATTGTTGAGAAATGGACTTTAACGCAAAACCTAACCAGAGTCACTCAACCATGAAATGTAGGTAAAAGTGTCAATTGAACCTGCCTAGTGAACTATGTAGTACTATCGAAGATCTACCTACTGGTCTACTATCTATACCTTACAGTTTCTGAGAAATGGACTTGAACGCAATACTTAACCAGACGGAAGGACGGACAAGAGTAACACTATGTGCCCCTTCCACATTCGTGGGTGGGGCATAAAAAAGATACATTTAGTTATGATTACAATTATGCCAAGAAGAATATTTCTTGTCTACAAAGCACTTAAATTTATCAACAGCATGATGACATTGTATGATCGAGCATATTTCGCAAGGTCTTTACTAACCTCTGTTTATTTTTAAACACCTTTGTAGGAAAGCATTTTCACTTTGAAGTTCAACTCTTGGGCGACTCTGAGAAAATTATCTTCCTTCTAGATTATACTTTTTCAATCGTTTACTCATCTAATGTCAATTCAGGTTAGTCTTTCTGCGGTTCTCATAAATGTGATATTACACGAGTTTTTTCCCAATTATTGCTGTCGGAAAATGCTAATCAAACTGAACTAAGGTTTTACAATCAGTCAATTCACATGACACATTTTTAGCCAGTTGATTAAGAGGAATGTTGAAGTCATCATCTTGATAGGTGACTAATTGTCGCTGAGTGGATTTCTCGTTTTATGATTTGTTGTTTCAATGGACGGCATCTCAAAGGTAATATTAATACAAAGTTCAGACGCAGAATCCTGGCCTCTGTACTCCTTACTCAGGTTGCACAATAAACGGTAAATTTCGTTATGCTGTACACATGTTTCAAGTAGAAACCTCTCATCAGCAGCATAACAAATAATATGGAAAGTCACAATCCAAAAGTAGTCGAGGAAGAAGTACTTATTACCAACGATATCGAAATAGGAGGCCAGATACAGTACAAAGGACATCCACCTAGTGCCATACACGGAATGAGCCTCAGTATTTTAAAGGTTCGAATTTTGATTAAAACAGTCAATTTCTATAAATCGTAAGGTAAATGTTTCATGTCAGACAAGATTTACTATTGGGCTGGTTTGATAATACCTTGATCTAGCGGTTGCAAGTGCGACGTCTTAATCGCTGGTAATAATTTTAAAAGTCACATTGTTCAATTGAAAAAAAATGGATATATTTCCACAGAGTCTGGAATCTGAACTGTATGTCGAGTATTGACGCCGTTTGTAGTTTATAGGCTTGGCTGGGGGGAAAAAGACCTGATTTTACTCTGATAGGGCGGTAAGTCATTACCTATATGTAATCCAAAAGAGAATATTACTTTATTATACCCCCCACGAACGAAGTTCAGGGGGTATATAGGAACCACTCTGTCCGTCTGTCTGTCTGTGATAGCCACAATTTTTTTCGTAACAGTTTTCTCAGTAACTACAAATCACTGCCACTATAAAATTTTGTATGCAAGTTTATAACCATGTCCCATACCGCAAGTAGCGATTTCAGTTTTGTCGGACATCTACTTCCTGTTTACCGACTTAGTTAATTTGCGAGATCTTTTGTCAATTATAGAGACTTTTCGTAACAGTTTTCTCAGAAACTACCAATCACTGCCACTTGAAATTTTGTATGCAAGTTTATAACCATGTCCCATACCGCAAGTAGCGATTTCAGTTTTGTCGGACATCTACTTTCGATTTCGTTGATTTTTCATATCCTTTTTGGCGGGAGGGTATATAGTGATGTACACACTTTGTGGCAACAACTACTCCCAACTCACTTAATGAAATATTAAAGCAAATTTACTGCAAATATGAATTGACATAAATGAAGTAATAGTAAAAGAGAGGCTATAACACTAAAATAAATTATTTAAATGCAATAAACTTCATCCAGAGGTCACAACAAAATTTTTAAATACTTTATTATATAAAGCTGTGAATATTCCTCTGCTAGTTACAACTGATGAGACATAATTTGTCGAAATGCGCATATGCAGAAAATAAATTTACAGTAACTTCGGTATTTTGATATTCATTACTAGAGGTCCGTTTTTATTAGTACCTAAAAGCAAGTGATACCATTAGGTAACACATATTACTTTGCTAGAAAAGGTACAACACATTGTTACGTATAACAAAAGAGCGTGTAACAATTTAAAAGTACAGACCTACATCATGGTCATGGTTAATGTCATATGTCGGAAAAGAATAGACTATTGTAGTGTCAATCAAAATTCGTTGATTCTAACTTTATTTTTTATTCGTTTACTTATATTTTTTTTGAATATCATATACACAATAGACATGTTGTGTCTACTATGCAGGGAATAGGTTTTCAGGGGCTTTGGCTACAGAGCTGCCGGGCGCGTCCCCAGGTGGTGGATAGGGGAATGCCCTGTCTTTGCGGGGTAGTCAGGTCATAATACGGAAAGCCTGACCGCGAACCATTGTAGCCAAACTGTGTAGAGAAACGCCACGCTCCATGCAGTATAAAGACCCCTTCTATATTTCTCTAAAGAGAGCAGACGCACTGGGTGTCGTATAGAAGGCTAAATTTCCTGCCCCTACCCATTTCTCCCCTTTTCCAGTGGCAATCAAAAGTCGCTGCCCCGGTTGTCCCTTCCACCTTTATTTCTTTCTTCTTTTACTTACAATTTGTTTTGAATTGATTAACTTGTTCTCGTCCTGATATAGCTGAAATATTGCTCATTGGACGTTAAACTCTAACTAATCAATCAATCAATCTACTATTTAAAACATTTAGACTTATAGCTAAAACAAACTTTGACAGTCAATTCAAACTGATATTGTGTTATAGTGCCTTATTACTTAAAACATATTTGTGTATATTGCATTCGCTGGCATAAATCAAAATCAACTCAAGAAAAGAAAAATGTTCGATAAAGTAATGGATGTGCCTGCTTCATCACCAGAACCTAATCCGATAGAAAATGTGTGGATAGTTATGAAACAATATCTTCGAAAATGTGGTCAAACCCTAGAAGAAAGTAGAAATAGTGAAAGGAATCGTGTACTATTGGTTACCTCAGTCCTCTGAAAATTGTGGACGTTACAGAGACCATTTGCATGTTATTCCAACTGTTTTGACTAATGTAGATGGACTTTCAGGCTTTTGATAATTATTGTGTTAAAACTGGATCAAGGGGATATTTGGGGGATATATTTTATAAAAAAAATGAACCAAAGGAATATTTTATATATATTGTCCACGGTCATTGACATGTTCAAAGATGTTGAATTTCAAAACAGATATAAACTCAGGTCCACGTGTTGGAAGAAATGCCACGCTTCCTGTACGTTAAAGAACCCTTGTAGCAAGCTCTTTTTAGAGTGGTCCGTAGGTGATCGGCTACAAGGCTAAATTCACCGCCCCTTTCGATTTCACCCTACTTTTCCAGTGGCAGTCAGAATTTCCCGTCCCATGACCATTTCCATACCCCAAAGTGATTATTTATTAACAAACATGTTCTCGTCTTGATATAGCTGAACGTTAAACAATATTCAATCAATCAATCAATGATATAGCTGAAATATTGCTCAGTAGACGTTAAACAATATTCAATCATTCAAAACAGATAAAATACCTGTAATAAAGAAAGAAAGAAAAATAGCAATAGTTGTGTCATTATACTGTGATCTTTTTTCATTTTATTCATTATCTTGTTTATGCTAGTACTTCCTCTTCAGGGTTCTCCCGGCACCTGAATAGATTTTCAGGGGCTTTGGCTGTAGAGCTGCCGGGCGCGCCCCCAGATGGTGGATAGCGGAATGCCCCGTCTTTGCGGGGCAGTCAGTTCATACGGAAAGCCTGACCGCGAACCATTGTAGCCAAACTGTATGGAGAAACGCTACGCTCGATGCAGTATAAAGACCCCTTTTATATTTCTCTAAAGAGAGCAGGCGCATTGGGTGTCGTAAAGAAGGCTAAATTCCCTGCCCCTACCCATTTCTTCCCTTTTCGAGTGGCAATCAAAAGTCGTTGCCCCGGTTGTCCCTTCCTCCTTTATTTTTTCTTCTTTTACTTACAGTTTGTTTTGAATTGATTAACTTCTTCTCATCCTGATATAGCTGAAATATTGCTAATTGGACGTTAAACTCTAATCCATCAATCTTCAGGGTTCTAATACCATTGTTTATCGACTGCCCAACAATCTCGACTAGTCTCTGTCATATGTATCTAAAGTTCCATGTTTTTGTCGGGGAGAAATTACTGTCTTTCCAGTTAAGTATCTGTCCTACAATTTAGTTGGTTGATAGATTGTCTGTGTCATTTTCCATACAAAATTTGATGGTGTCTTGATAGAACTTTGATAGCAGTCTGACTGGACTTTGGCATCAAGGTGACTGAAAATGACTTTCAGTGGTGCATTGAAGCAATTTTCTAATGATAGTTTACCAAACCTTGTGTATTCTGGGCATAGGAAGTTATTTATTCGTAGTGGCTCCTCAAATATATTAGTGTTCATCTCTGGTGCTATTGTCAGGTTTGGAAGTATAGCTGTCGTTGTAGGCGTGTCGTCTGCCGTGTGATTTGAAGTCAGTGATCTCATGATGGCTACACAGGTGGAAGTTATTTGAATGGTTATTTGAATGAAGGATGTTTAGGGTGACGGCTGCATCAGGATCATTGGCTTGGATAGGTGAAAGTTGTTGCNGGGGGGGGGGGGGGGGGGGGTGGCGGCTGTATCAGAATCATTGGTCTGGATAGGTGAAAGTTGTTGCATCTTATCTGTAATCAGGTCTGATTTTGGCGAATTAGTTGTTGACAAAGATGTTGATTTGTTTGTAAGGGTAGTTGTCCTGTGTTAAAGGTCAAATATATTTTCAAACGTATATTTACTGCCTATACAATTTCAAATGGTGATTAATAAAAAAAAGATACATTTATTTATGATTACAATAATGACACGGAGAACATTTCTTATCAACTTATCAACTCAGCATTAGATGGATTATTAAAATCATTACAAATGATAACCAACCATATCTTGCAAGAACTATGCTTTAAAAAATCTAAACTGACAACTGTGTTTTTAAACACCTTTGGAGGTTAGCGTTTCCATTTTAAAGTTAAACTCTTGGGCTACTCCTTTTAAAGATGATACTTTTTCAATTGTTTACTGAACGTTTTTATCTTATCTAATGTCAATTAAGGTTAGGAAGTATCGCTGCAATTAAGTCGCTTAAGTTTTCTTCCGATGGTGTTCATGATCATTTTTTTTTTTTTAAAGTTTTTCAAAATTACCACTGCGTCTTCAATTTAGATTAGGAGAAATGTCGCAGTCATCATATTGACAGTTGACTTCTGTATTCATATTGTCTCTGTGTGGATTTCTCTTTTTATGATTTGCTGATCAAATAAACGGCAACTTAAAGGTAAGCAGTTTTTAAAAAGTTCAGACGCAGAACCAACTCGATTGATCATGGCCTCTATACTTCTCATCATTCGCTTTCTATAAGAGATTTGATAATGCTTAAACTAGCGGTTGCAAGTGCGAAGTCTCAATCTCTAGTAATAATTTTAAACTCGCATTGTTCAATTTTAAAAATTGAAAATATTTCCAAAGACTGAGTCTTGAATCTGAATTGTATGTCGAGTATTGATGCAGTTTGTAGTTGGTTGGCTTTGCTGGGAAAAACGACTTCTACAATAGATGATAGAACGGTAAAAGTCGTTACGTATATATAATGCAAGAAAGAATATTCGTTTTTTTGTCATCATAAGGGGGCATGTACAGTTTAGAGACTCCCAAGTGAATGTATCCCTCAACTGGTTAACCATATTATATTTTTTGTCGTTGGCATTCAATTTAGGATTGCATGTTTTCATAATGAACCAAATTTCAATATGTTCTGAAAAGTTGAAATTTGGAACATACAAGTTTAGCCAACGCAGATTGCGAGTTCTTTTTTAGTCTTTATATAATTTTTTTTTCATAAAAGTGTTAGATAGTGTATTCACCCCTATTAAGCTGAGTTCTCGGCGAACAGTTTAGGTAAGAAGAGTTCGCGTATAATTGGTTTAGTCCGGTTTGATAATGTTTAGCCCGGTTGAGAAAAATGTAAACAAATCTATTGTTTTAAGTAACATTGGATAACGTTTTGTCCTGGTTCAGGATAATGTTTAGGTACGTTTTTTGATATTTGAACATTACCTGTACCTAAACATTACCCAGCTTAATAGGGGTGGTGTTTGATAGGATAGTTTTGTTAGTCTGTCAATTCCGTCATCTTAACAATTTCCATATATTGTACAGCAGTAAACAAATATCGTCAGAATATAATCATTAAGAAATAAAATTCTACAAGTACTGTTTAATTTTTGAGAACAAAAATAATCTAGAATTTATATTATTACATAACTGATTAATTTGATATTTCCAGTTCAAATTGTGATCTATGTATATCCCTAGCATTTTTAGTGTATTAACATTTGCAATTCCATGATTTTCAATAATTAATTTCAAGCCAATATTGTCTAAATGGGCCCTTCTCTTGGATCTTCCAATTAACATACATGTTGTCTTAACTGAATTTATTTTCATATTGTTATATTTACACCATGAACTTATTATTTCCAGATCAGCGTTAAATTGCATTTCTATGTCAAATTACAAAACGGTTAAAGACTTTTTACAATTGTATATCATCTTGAAAATTACGATACTATCGGGAGAGATAAAGGGTACCCATAAACTGGTGTAACCCTACCGTTGCCTTTTGCTGGTGTCGGTACCAAGTTCGGCTACGCCCAGTTCCTATCGTTATTTACGTTACCTTATCTTTTATTCTGGTGTTTTTCCTGTGTAGTTCCCTGTTAGATTGTAGGATGTAATTGTAATTTTCAGCCATTGAAGATGTTCCCTGTTATCCATTTCATTACATTCATCATATTGATATCGAATTTTGGATAACTGGAAAAATATAAAAGGCACTGGTAATTTCAAGTGACTCTTAAGGGTAACTTTAAAGAGTTATTAACGGTTTTAGTAACTTGTTTAAATTAATCAAAATTATTTAACTGCACTTGTTTAAAATTTTTGGGACTTGTGTGCATGGAGGTTTTAGAGATGCATTCAAAAATAGTTCTAGCTTAGCCCATCCCTGTATTGCAAGCCCTAACATTACCTGGGAGTGTCTGTGTCAAGGGTTTGGTCTGAACTGTATCAGTTGTCTGATCACATGGTCTCACTTTTGACGTATATGTAATATAAGTACAATAAGTTAAATGGAAATATATTGAGAACAATAAGACCCGTATTTATGAAAGTGGTTTAAATTTAAATCAAGTTTAATTTTCTGTGAAACCAAGTTTAAAAATAAACCGTATTCACCAATTGAAAGTGATTTAAACTAAACTTTGTTTAAAACAGGTTTAAAACCTGGTTCATTTTAATCATGGCAGAGGGTAAGTTTAAATGAGGTTTTAAAAAATCAATTTAAGTTGGAAGATCTGAATATTTAGTTAACTTTTGTGGTTAATAAAATGTATGTATAAACATTAAAGCAATGGGCATGATAAGCTGTGCCAGCATTAACTAATGAAATAAATTGCTGCAAACGACACTCATGGATGCTTTTTCTGACTGACACTTATATCATTTTACAAAGTGATGCAATGTCTAATTAAATTACTCCATGCCTGCTCATTTGTGCAGCAATACCACTAGTCCAAAGCGGCAAAATTAAAATTGTCCATTCGGGTCTTAATTGATGATAGAATTCTCCATAACTTGGTTGTGAAATAGTTTGATTCAAATGTAAAGTTTGTGAGTGACCCGCCGGAGTAGCATAATTTCCTAAAAATTAGCGTTTAATTATCACAATTCCAGTTTGGTACATTAAAAACTATGTGATCCACGTTAATGATGTCTTTACTTGCTGCACTATATTTTTGCGGAGCGGATTAATGTGCAAACGGGAAAAAAAATATTTCGTTTTCTGTTCATGGCGTTGACCAATGAAATTGAACGTTACATTTGGAATTAATACATTTTGCATGACTTCATCAACAGAACAAGTAGACACAACCAATATCTCTAATTTATAACCAAAGTACCTGGATGGGAAATCTCCCTATTCCAGAAATTTTGTCTCAAAGATGATTTTCAGCACTATCGTCTGGGTGGGTTAGGATCCTTTCTTTGTTTATTGCAAAGTGTCCAACGTACCTGTTGGAACTTCTCTTAATTTCAGAAATTAGGTCTTAATGCTGATGTTCTACACTATCGTCTGGGTAGGGAGAGTTTTCTGCAAAATTGTTCACAAAATGCCTTGGTGAGAACTCTCTCCTTAAATTCAGGAAATATGGTCTCAAAGATGATGTCGGCACTATCGTCTCGGTGGTGGAGGGTCCTTAAATTTGCAGCAAAGTGCCCGACCGCAAAGTTCTGGGCCGGGAGTTGCTTAAATTTAAGATATTGGTTGTGTCTACATGTTCTCAAAGTAGCTGAATGGGAAATCTTAATTTCAGAAATGTGGTTTCAGAATTAATATGATTTTATGCAAGTAATATCCTACACTTGGTTTGCATATTTATGAACTCGTCCAAACTTGGATTCCTATATATCCATCATTCTAATAATTGTGTATTGGTTTAACGATAGGATCACTTTTAAGCGTAGAATTACATCCGAGTTTAGATGATCGTTATGAAGGGCGTGTAATGTGTCATTTTTTGTAATATTCGCATTGTATTATTTTGTTATGGTTATTGTACATGTATGCCTTCAACCCTTGCGGGTACAAGTGTGCATTTTAAATAGATAAAAAAAATATTTGTCAGTCCGGGTCTCCTTTTGTCGGTCACTTGAATAGCCCAAATTTTTTTGTCAGACTTGATACTGACAAGGTAGCCAATTGTGTCAGTCAATTATGAATTTTGGCAGCGAAAACTTTTGGACTGACACTTTCACTAGAACTCTGAATAAAATAAAAGGGACAACAGGAAACACCTACAATGGCTGAAAAATATAATTACATGCCACAATCTGCTAAGGAACTACACAGGAAAAACACAAATAAGACAAACGTAAACAACGATAGGAATTCGGGACAGTTGGACTTGGTACCGGCACTAGCAAAAGCCAGCGGTAGGGTTAAACCGGTTAATGGGTTCCGAAACATCCCCTTTATCTGTACCGTTTCCCTTTAGTATAGAAAACATACGAATAAAACCAAATACAGGTAGACTACTAACTGAATGACCACAATCTTGAAAGGAGAGAATATGACAATACGTAATTTTGCAGATGGGTCAAGGGATGCTCGCCGCTAATCTGCCGGCTAGCTAAAGGAGCCTTGTTTGCTGGTAGAACCCTGTCACACTACGGAAAAAAAATCAAACTCAAAACTTCCCGCAGGATTTAGTCAAGAATCATCACATATTTCGGTAGACATCGGCAGTATCAGTGAGAGGCCAGTATGTGTGTAAAATTTTCAGGTCACTAGATCTCAACGCTGATTTAACGGATGCAAGCAGAGTATCTTGTCAATATCCCCTATTACGCAAAGGATGTAAGTTACGTCCCAGCTTTTCAGGATTTTTAATTAGTTTCTGGCATTTATTTACAACATTACCGTAAAAATCGGGATTAGAAATGCCCTTAGTAATAAGCTGTTTTTGAGTAACGCCATATTTAGATATCAGATATTCATATCTGTTATAAAACTTCTTAAAGGTATTCAACAACTTATGCCGCCGTGCGCGGTCCCGGCTGAAGAATAGGCCCGCAGCATCCTCTGAGCTTGGAGTATGAGCCATCCTAACAGAGGACCCCGAGGGAACCCCGGGATATAGAAATAGGACCCAGTATCTCCGGCTTGCGGGGTGTGACCCCTCCTAAACGGAGGCTGACCCCGAGGGTCCCGGGATATAGAAATAGGACCCATTCCGTGGTTGTGCGGGATTAATAAATACACAACCCATCTTTCGGATGGGATGTAAACTCAGGTCCACGTGTTGGAAGAAATGCCACGCTTCCTGCACGTTAAAGAACCCTTGTAGCAAGCTCTTTTTGGGGTGGTCCGTAGGTGATCGGCTACAAGGCTAAATTCCCCGCCCTTGACGATTTCACCCTACTTTTCCAGTGGCAGTCAGAATTTCCCGTCCCATGGCCATTTCCATACCCCAAAGTGATTATTTATCAACAAACTTGTTCTCGTCTTGATATAGCTGAAATATTGCTGAGTAGACGTTAAACAATATTCAATCAATCAATCAATCAACAACTTATGAAATCTGTAACCCTGTTGTAAAAGTTTCGCTGTGATGGTAAAGTGACGTTCATTAAAATCGTCAAGAGTAGAACAGACACGTGCGAGTCGTACTAGTTGAGAAATGTACACCCCGTATGATGTGACTTACTTAACTAAGGAGTATCTCCCTCATGCAAAGCTCTGTCCTTAGCTGATTTTGGCTTGACATTTAGATCATTTTGGTTATTTGTTCTCTATCAGTTTTAATGCATCTTTGAGTTTATGATCTTCCAAACGTTCACATTCTATCTGCACTGATGAGACATAAGTTGTCGAAATGCGCATATGCAGAATTTAAAATTCACAGTAATTTCGGTATTTACTCATTTGTAACCACTGGGTCGATGCCACTGCTGGTGGACTGTTAGCCCCCGAGGGTATTCACCAGCCCAGTAGTCAGTACTTCGGTGCTGACCCGAAAGCCGATTTTATTTGGAAACGTACAATATCTAAATTTTTGTAAATTCTGTTTAAAACTAAGGAGTATCTTCCTCATGCAAAGCTCTGTCCTTAGCTGATTTTGGCTTGACATTTAGATCATTTTGGTTATTTGTTCTCTATCAGTTTTAATACATCTTTGAGTTTATGATCTTCCAAACGTTCACATTTTATCTGCACTGATGAGACATAAGTTGTCGAAATGCGCATATGCAGAATTTAAATTCACATTAACTTCGTATTTAGTCATGTGACTTGTTAACTCATAATTATGGGATACTATCTCGAAACTATGAAATATGATATCATCTCATAATAATGAGATAATTATCGCATTCATATGACTTGTTAAGTAGCAGTCTCAGTAAGAATCATGCAGAAGGTGATATACTCA
>MJUU01064104.1:18994-33722 GCA_002080025.1 Modiolus philippinarum
AAAGGACATAACATTTCGTAATGCTGCTTTATTTATTCATAAATGAATATATTTTAGAGAGAAAATTAGGAAATTCCCCAAATGACACTTATTTTTTGTTCGACCGCTCAAATTGTTCACAGCTTTATTCTTATACACCAGTTTTCTGCACTTTACTAATGTAACATCCCGATTCCGCAATTATTTTCACATTCCGTGTGGGTATTTTCAAAATTTTAATTGATTACAATAAAATCTTAAAACACCAAAAATAAAACCTACCGTCAGATTTACGTGTGTAATACCATATATTTCCGATGTCTGTGCGTTGCAAAGACCGTTGTCACCGCGTTGGCACCGTTGTCAGTGCGTAATCATAGACCAGTGTGATATTACTGTTTCAATAATGTACATGACGTAAAATAACGAAAGTGCGTACATAATATTCGCGTTTAACATTATTAAATCTAGAGCAGGAACCGATCGCACATCCGCCTCTGTACCTGTAGCAGAAACAAAACCTTTCTAAAAGTAACAACTAAATAATCGATGAAGGGATATGGAGTAAATGCACATGAGACAAAATCTCTACAAGTACATGGTAAAACCAAGTAATGGAACAACGCTTTTATTGTTGTTCTTCATCTTGATGTCACCATGAGGCCTTCAACAATGAGCTGTGCTCATACCTCATAGTAAGTTCAAGACGGCCCCTAGCACCGGTTTGAGCGGAATTCATTGCTAGATGTCGAGCAATGATACATCCATCTTTTTTCATGTCATGGTTTGACATGCCATCACCTTGCTATAACTGAATAGTTATTGTATCACAGAGGTTTTTTCTTCCAATTATTGTTGATGTCAATATATGTTGTGTAGCTATCTTTTCAAGTAGCAGGGAGATATTTCGATTTTTTTTTTCAATTAACTGTGCTAATGTGAACACTTTTTTGTGTAAAAACAAATCATCTCTTAATAAATCAAATATGAAAGTCTGAAGCGAATCATTGTGTTCAGACGCTGAAACTTCATCATTGTCATCCTTTATATGTTTTAATAAATAGTTGGTCTAACAAGCAGCATTATAATACGTTTTGTGCAAAATCTTTACTATTTATTGCAATGCATTTTGCTATCAGAAGTGAGTTGTGCTACTTTTAGGGTTTTGTTGTACTTCTATGGACGTTATTTTGTGTATTGTTGGTCACATTAGTAAGCATTAAATTTACAAAAGACACAAACAGACCAGTCTATTCTTGCTGATTTGGACCTTGTTAGGACTTGGCTATTCAATATAACAAATAATGTACACAAAGCTTATTTCCATAAAAAAAATCTTTTCATGAGCACCATTTGATACTTTATAAGGAGTGCATCCTTAAAAAAAGCGCCAATTTCTTTATCAATGCACGAAATAATATTATCAGATTAGGTATAAGATTTAGATACAAATGAATATTGGTCAGGGATACGTATAGTCCGTTGGCTGGAAACACTTTCCGTGCACCCCCCCCCCCCCCCCCCCAACTTCCGAACCAGACCGATTTTTTCAGTCCTTCTGTGTCCCCTCTTCAAACTAAAACATGTTAACACGATCATAACCTGCACACATAGACAGTATAGGGCCACTTTTATTGTACACCGTGAAAAACTCTTCTATTTTCGTATTAACATAAGTTTCATCTTTGAAGCTCCGTAATTTTTTAACGATAAGTAATATATACTGAAATTTGGTACCAAATTAAAGCAAATTTAATATCATTTACAATGAATACAACTTTGGGCACTTTACGCCCTTTTTATGATCTGGGGATACAAAAAATGTACCCCTCCCCTGCTAAAAATTGCGAAAATGACAATTTTAGACTGTCAATTCCTTTCAGATATACAACCCTCGTTATTTGATCTAGTTTTTATGCCTAACTTATCAGATGTGATACAATGTTGCAAAATAAAACCATTAAAGTCCATATAATTTTGATTTTCGGTATACAATTTTTAAAAACTGGAAATTATCGGAATTTAACATTTTTTCACAATTTCGACTTTTTGACTTTAGGATCGTAAAATCTGAATATATATGTAATAATAGCAGATTTAATAATGATGTATGATATATTAGCAACAAATTGTGTGCACATATTTTATTTTCAGACATAATATAGGTTAAGAAATGTCAAAATTAGCACCCCTACCCCAAAAAATTAAGGGAAAATTTGAAATATTCAGGCTCTAAATTATAAAAAGATAATGTTTAATTGGAATTCTAGTGTTTATTTCACTTAAGCTGACATGAAGAAGATCAGTTAAGTAGATTTAAACTTTTTAAGAGGTCTCTTTTGGACTATTCTGCCCGAAATTGTATGAAAAATGGGAATTTTCCGTTTTTCAGAATTTCTGCTGTTTTGTCTTTGAGATTCAAATACTTCATGAAATTGATATGTCACTTGAAAATGTTGATTAATTATCGTTTCATTATATCTTAGAAATTACAAAGTATGCCTTTAAACATTTTAGACTAACTACAGCCTCATAACTTACAAACATATAGCCCTTACCACACATATTCAACACAATTTATTTCTTTTTATTCAGCTTAAAAAGCTTAAACATTGTATAAAGGTCCAATTACATATCATTTTCAGACACCAAAATACACAAAGACTGTCAAATATCAGAAATAAGATCATGTGGGTGGTTTATGGGCAGTTATTCAACAATTAAAATAAATTTTGTAAAATTGTAAAATGCTTAAAATTCCCATTTTCACGAAAATCGCCCAAAATATTCAATTTTACCTATATTCTGGTGTTAAAATTACATGTAACGATATATCAAATGTATCTTTTGCAAAGAAAGTATAACATTAGTATGCTATGTTCATATTTATGTAAAGACAGACATATTTTGGGGACTTTTTCGTTTAATTTTGTTGGGGTAGGGGTTAGATTTTCGGTATTTAGAGTCACACTGAACACTCCTTCTTTTTTAAGCAGTGTTTTATGATAACTTTTGTATTGTTAAAAAAACTGGCATATCTGCAGATAAATACTCCAAATTTGCTACATGTAACAATTTAAAAGAGAATTTTGGACAAATCTGAAATGCTAAAAATTCCCATTTTTCATCAATATTGGACCAAATATTTAGCCTTAGCTGACAAGAGGGATTTAAAATACCAAATCATGATAGAATTCATGCACCCTTGCTATATGCAACGCAGATTTTGCGTGTGGTGGTTTTTTTTTATCCCAATATAGACAAAAAAAAGTTAAACACTCCTTGTTTTTCTAAAAAAATGTTTTAACACAACTAGAGTATCGCTTAGAACAATTAATTTGCATATCTGCAGATATATTCTATAGATTTGATATATATTGCGATTTCACATTGAACTATGGACAAATCTGAAATGTTGAAAATTCCCATTTTTCATTAATTTTTGGAGAAATATTTAGCTTTTTTACAATGGCTGTTAAAATATCATATCATGAAGTAATTCATGCAACATTGTCAGTTTTCAGTGTTTTGGTTATTTTTATGCGAACATAAACCAAAAACTGACAATTTCATGGAAACTTTGTTGGGGTAGGGCTAAGATTTTTGGTATTTAGAGTCATATTTAACACTCCTTGTTTTTCTTAGCAATGTTTTAAGACAACTTATGTATCCCTTAGACCAATAAATTGGCGTATCTGCAGATATATTCTGTATATTTGACATATACTGCGATTTTAACAGTGAACTTTGGACTAATCTGAAATGTTGAAAATTCCCATTTTTCATGAATTTTGGGAGAAATATTGAGTTTTAATCCACCAATGGTTGTTTTAAAAACAAATCATGGTGTAATTCATGCAACATTGTCATATACAGCACACATTTTACGTGTTCTGGTTATTTTCATGCGAACATGTACAAAAAATTGACAGTTTTAGGTAAAATTTGTTGAGGTAGGGGTAATATTTTCGGTATTCAGAGTCACTTTAAACACTCATTGTTTTTCTAAACAATGTTTTAAGACGATTAATGTGTCGCTTGGTACAATTAAATGGCATATCTGCAGATATATTCTCCAGATTTGGCATATATATAACGATTTAACAGTGAACTTGTAAATTTGTTGGGGAAGGGGTAAGTTTTATTGATGTATGATGTTTATATTACCTAAAGCAGCCATTATTTGTAATGGTTGTATAATAAGCTTTCATTTGATACCTATTTTAAATGATATTTGTTTACTTAAAAGTAATATTAGGCAAAAGAAAAACTTATTCAAAAACGAAATTATTCAAAGGTCCATGTATTTGGTCTATTTGAAAATAATATTTTGGTCATTTAAAATATATTCACATCGTCTTAACATGTTTTATATTGAAGAAAATAGATTCAAAAAGCTAAAAACAATTTTTTGAATCGGGAATTGAGATACACTTTTGGTTCTCTAGACCATCAAACTTACGCAATTTCATTGAAAATATAACTTTTTTCGTCAATATTTCATTTGGGTAGGGGTACATTAATTTGCACTATGGAACGAATTGGGCATAGAAATTGTATAAACTTGGGTTCTTTGTAAAGCTCATACAATAGGCAATCATTTGATACCTCGTTTTTATAACTGGAAAGCATTTGGTCAACATTTTGAAGCAACTGAAAGAAAAACTTGAACGAAAAACGAATTTTTCCAAAATTTCGTTAGGTGGGTCTAAAAATGGGCCAAAATCTACAAGTGCGTGCAGCTTATGCTCGTGTTAACATTCTTTATTTTGAAGAGGAGATGTATGTGGACTTTAAAAAAAATGGGTTGGGTTCGGAATGGGGGTTGCATGGGGGTTATTCCAGCCCAAGGATTAGTAATTATTCCGGCATGTTCAATAGTTTCAGATAAAAACAATAATTTACCGGTTAAAATGCTTTTAAGTGTTGTCTTTTCTTTGGAAATTGATGTATATTGTTCATATTATGTAAAACAAAAACAAAATTCATATAATAAGTAATGCCCTCACAAAAAAGTGAAACAAAAAGAGTACGTGCTCTTAAAATAGGCAGAAAACTTCTAAAATATTTTAAAAACTTTATAGTCGTTTTGTTGTATAGCTTTAGCTTTATATATAAAATATAGATCAACTCACATAAAAGTTCATGTACGAGAGTTCTAATCGATACCCCCGCAGTACAGTACATATCTACGGAAGCATGGAGGGGACATGTGAAATTTTTTTTCCATCTCGTGGCCACGAGATAGCTATGTCGTGGCCACGAGATACTAACTCGTTCCCACGACATACAAAGTCGTGGCCACGAGATACTATCTCGTTCCCATGACATACTAAGTCGCGGCCACGAGATAGTTATCTCGTTCCCACGAGATACTATCCCGTTCCCATGACTTATTAAGTCGTATCCGCGAGATAGTTTTGTCGTTCCCACGAGATACTATCCCTTACCAACGACATACTAGCTCGTGGCCTTGAGATACTATCTCGTTCCCACGACATACTAAGTCGTGGCAACGAGATACTTACTCGTTCCCACGACATACTAAGCCGTGGCCACGAGATACTTATACACTTAGAAAACTTCAACAACGAGCTTTGCTCATACTCATAGCTATCTCGTGGCCACGACTTAGTATGTCGTGGGAACGAGTTAGTATCTCGTGGCCACGACTTAGTATGTCGTTGAAACGAGATAGATAAAATTCACATGTCCCCTCCATGCTTCCGTAGGCGTAGACTAATTGACGAAGACATTTTGATGGTCATCTCCCTAATATCACAGAAAACTCATAATTTATTTCATTTCTCTTTTTACGTGTAACACCAAGATCATACAATATTTAGCAGTGATTGCACGAATCATTTATACACATTTATCGCTTTTTGTTTAGTGTCAACACAAAATGAAAAGCATTTTTACATACCATTTCACTTCATGACCAGCAATTATGACAACTGCAGCCAGAACAAGGAGTGCCAACGAAGGATAATCCATGGTGATGGCCACCTCTGATCAACAGTCCGTCTGTTCCTGTATTATGCAATTATTTAACATTTGATGTTAGATGAAGTGTAGTAATCCATCAGACTTTTTGTATGCACTGTAACATTAATCGAATACGTCAGAGCCACGTGTAACTGTTAAATGATTTTTGTTCTAGTTTTTCAATCAATTTTTATGGTACATTTTTTTCAATAATGAACTGAACTCGTGGCAAATGTGGGTATGCTTTTTGTAACATATACAATAGTTCAAGTCAAAATACTCCTTTCGGGGATCATGAAACTATTAATTGTAGGACTTGTATGTTGCATATGCATTCTCTGCTTTTTGGTTTTGGATTTGTTTTATGTTGCTGAAACAACACGGTCCGAGTACAATCATTATTATTTTCCAAATGAATACCAAAGCAAGAACCAAATCATAAATTAAAAATATATGGCAATATAAGTTGAAAAAGAAAGGAAAGGGGGTAAATGTCAAGGAGACAACCTCCCAACTCCAAGTCCAAACGACCAAAAACAAAGCATCTAGGGGTCTCCGTACGGTTGTCAACACAGTGAGGAACCTCACACCGTATAGCAAGCTCTAAATGGCCCCAAAAAGTAAAAAAATGAATAAATCAATAGAAACAAACCTCATCCAGCAAACCGAATATCAAGACACTAAAATTTTATAAAGAGACAAGGACAAGCAAATGACCAACATATTCCCGACTTGGGACAAGCGCAAAAATTGTGGTCGGGTTAGACTCGCTTTGTTGGATCAAAACCCTCCCCTTATGTATGGTGAATGGCTACAAAAGAAATACACAAAAAGACTTATAGTAAAAATCTAACTAGAAAGAAAGTCCAACACATCAAGACGAGTACCTTTACAATGAAATACGTGAAGTACATGAAGTGCACATAACATGAAGACAATACACACGGGTATTATCCTGACAAATGCTTGCAGTTATTGACAGCTAGCCAAGGACATAATTTCCATCGACTATGATATCAATTCTACTAACATATGGATCACATACAGACGGACAAACAGAAATACATGATCACAACGAAAACTGAGGCAACCATCGAAAGTAAATAGAAATCAAGTTTAATTTCATGCATTTCCTATGAAATTACAAAGAACATAATAACAGTAATTACTTACAATAGCCGGGAACTACAATGACATGCCATAATCTTCAAGCGAACTGCACTAGAAAAACAATAAATTAGAGACAAACATAAATAGAAACTCGAAATACCTAAATATTGAAATTACTGTTAATCAAGTCGGCAGACTGCATTTCTGATAAGTTATGTCGCTACAGATCATGATATCATTTGCAACATTTAGATTACTAACATGCTAAAGATCTATATCTCTATCTTGTGAGTTGCTATGTGTTGTTTTGTGTTACCAATTGCTAGAAATGAGTTGCTAGATGTCTAATCTCTACCTTAGCACACATACTACGTCTCCGTGCTCCGCTGGAACCATGTTACCTATTCGTTGCCTATTCGATTTTGGCACGTTATCTCTATCTTGTGAGTTGCTATGTGTTGTTTTGTGTTGTTTATTGCTAGAAATGAGTTGCTAGATGTGAAGTTGCATCATAAACTGCAAATTTCGTTATGATGTACACGTGTTGCTAGCTCAGTATGCCATTCATTTAATGTGATGAACATACTTAGTTGAAGACTTCCTCGTCAGTGACATAGGCATTATACTGCCCCACATATACATGATCCCAAATAATGGCATCTACCAATTATTAATGGACCCTTAGGTCTTGATTCCTTTCGTATAGAAATGTATTCTTTGACACTTTCAAATCTTCATTTGTTCTACAAAGAAGATTTATCAGTGGTTGACCGGTGTAAGGTTGAATTTTGACCCCGTTGAAAATTGACCTTTTGGTCATTTTCAACGTTGAAAATTGATCCCGAAGCCATTGAATTTTGATCACCTCAATATTCAACGGGTTAATTGTCAGATTTCAAGATTTATTTTTTGAATTTGAAAACCCCTGCGGTGAATACTGACCATCGTGGAAAAATAACCACCCCAAAAAAATCTATTCATATGAGAAATACAAAACTGGAAGTGTAAAAAATCTGAACGTTTGTACAGGATGTGCCAATCTAAAATTCAAGTTAGGACTTCTATATGGAAACTCATTTGGGAGACTTTTGTGATTGCAAACAAACCTTTTTATGATAGAACACTCTCCAATTTAAATTTGCAATTCCAATGAATTGCAAATCTGGTGCCGTCATTTCCGTAAGGTACATGTACCTAGTCATATCAGTATGTAAAATTTGCGGAATTGCATGGGAATTAATAATCTGATAATTTCATAAGGAAATCTCAAACCGTTTTTCTAAAAATTGATTTATAATAACATGGGAAATTTGAATTCCCATGGGAAAGTACCATTTCCCATGGGAATTTTATGATTTCCCATGGGAATCTTCCGTTTTCCTATGGGAGTTTACTAAATTCCCATGGGAGATCTTTCTCCCATGGGAGTTTCTCATTCCCATGGGATATTTCTATATCCTATGGGAGAACAAAAAATTCCCATGGGAGAAAATAATTCCCATAGGAGAAAATAATTCCAATGGGAGATCGTGTTTGCTAGTTTATACATGATTTTGTCATGTCCTTGTAAGAAATACTCAAGAGGAATATTATTCCTTTGAAGCTGAGACAAAACAAATGGACCAGAGAAAGTAGGAATTGAGGCGTGTTTTTACTCATATAAATATATTAGCAACTTTTTGTATAAAACATTAAAACATCACTTAAGTAATTTCAAATATATACCCAAAATGAATACTTGTTAAATTTATTATAATAATATTTTCTAGGGTTAGATAGAATTGTTTAATGGGGGTAATAACAAAATTACCGAACAGGTTTGTCAAGATCCGAGGTCCATGAAACAAAAAGACAAATCAGGTGGAAACCACCGGAAAAATATCGTTCGCAATCCTATTTCAACAAAAAGGGGGGTTAAACCGATTTTATGGTGCGCAACCCCCCTCCCTATCCATTGCGGTAGTGTCCGGTAGCAACTCAACAATAATTGCTATAGAAAGGTCGTAGACCGTTAAAAATGTTCATCCCAGTATTATGTAAAAAAGAATCTTGAATCAGAGTTCGGACCGAAACTGAACGAACTGATTTAATGATCGTTTGAGACGGAATTTTTTTGAAACATTGATTAATAAGGCGATCACGGAAAAAAGTCCAATGAGAAAGTATGTATAATTTGTGTTAGCTCATGCATAGCGAATCAACTCTGAAACATACACTCCTTAAGTAGGAGACTTTTACAAAAACTGCACACTTTTTCAAATCTTGCAAAAACATGGACGTCGGGGCCGAACATAGTTTTCAACAGATGAAATGTGAAAAAGCATCAATTCTTCTAAAACTGCTGAAACAAAAGGAACCAAATTTTACACGAATTATGAAGGACGTATTGGAATGATGTATAGAAGGTTCTGAACAAGATTAATAGTTTCTTATACGAGACCATATAAAAGATAAGGGATATCTTCCACGAGTGTGAGAAATTCCGTCTTTTCCCGAGTGTAACGAGGGAAAAGACGAAGAATTTCTCACACAAGTGGAAGATATCCCGATCTTTAATCTAGGTCGAGGTCTAGGTAGGAAGTTATTTCTTCCGTAAAATGCAACGAACAAACCAAAGGAAAGTAAAATTTGCCATTACTTGTGAATTTTCCAACTGTGACGTCAAATAATTCAGTCACTGAGATTATCATAGTACAATTATGACGTTGAACAAATCGGAACGTTGGATTGGACATTTACCCGTGTAAGACAGCTTCCCGCGACCTTGTCTTCTATGGGCTGTTTTACACGGAAAACAACCATTTACGGAAGAATGCATGTTTCGTTCAGATCTGAAATAAAGATGATATTAAAATTACCGAGCAGAATCGTCAAGAACAAAAATTAAAATGCAAAAAGACGAAGCAGGTACAAAACCATCGGAAAATTGTAAATCGCAAGTAAAATTATGATATGCATATGTTATCTGGATTTTGACATCTGTATATCGTAAAACATCATCCCTTGAGCCAGAATATAAAGCGCAGGGGCGAGTGAGCGCAGCGAACGAGCCATAAGCTTCGTATTCTGGCGAGCGGGATGATATTTTACAATATTCCAGCTTTCAAAATTCAGATAACTTGTTTATCGTCTTCTGTGTAAAATTCTCCCAAGGTTGCGCGGGAAATGAAGTTCATTCATTTTTTACAAAATGGGAAATGTTTTATAGTTATGACTTCACAATATTTTTTGTCGGCTAACGTTATTAAATTTATAAATTTTTTGATCGAACCATGTTAGCAAATCGAAATAAAGTCGGTTTTGTATTTCCAAACTTCTCATTGTTTACATTTGTATTCCAGTTACTAGGCACTTTTTTGACGTCACAATGTAAACAATATGGTGGCTCTGCTGAAGTTATCAGCGACCTAGTTTCCGTATTTTTTCTAACGTCTCGTTTTTAGTTTTGTGTATTAGGGACTGTAATTTGTTTACGAAATTAAAATTGGAAAATATAATAGATTCTTTATCCAATTAAGATTTATTTCTTGCGAAACGGATAGAAAGAATATTGCTTGTCAAACATTGGGAGAATTGCCTTGATAACTCCAGGTCAACCTCTTGATAAGTTCGGGTGAACCGGATATAGCTTTTGTGAAATGCTCTGCAAGCTGAGATAGTCGGAGAGTAAGACGATTATTGGGCGTAGCACCGATTTATCTTAACCTTACCAAATGCATTTGAATTTCTCTCTGTTTGGAACATTTCACAGCTAACAGCATTAATCACACTTTGGTGGGAAGGTTGTTAGAAGAATCTCTTTCAGGATTGTATGTGATTACTCTGAGTCCCAACCAGGTTTACTACCACAACTGAACATAATTTTACAAGGGACACTTGAAATACATAATAATGTTCTCCTGGCTCAAGGATTTTAGTAGATTTCTTTTTTACTACATCTGATGACTCTAGCTGCCAACCAAGATGGCTGACACAGCTTAATGTAAATTAACATAGCATCCTATGTGAAAGTCTTTTCTGAAATCAAACCAAACCTTAAAAAATTCCATCCAATGAGTCAACATTGGAGCTAACCTGTATTCAACAGCCAATCTTTGGTTTTATTGAAGGCTTAATTTTTTTTCAGTCTTTTCCCGGCATATTGCGTGGTTTTTGAAAATACAAGACAGAAATTACAAAAATAATAATGGTACATTATATGACATAACCCGCCACGTTTCACAAAATTTCACAGTCTCATGGGATTGTAGAACCTTGGACCTCTGAAGCCAGTTGAAAATCAATTTTAGGCAGTATTTTGTGTTAACCACTTATATACGAAGTTCGAAGATTGTATTGTTATTTTATGTACAAGCTATCAGTCGGAAACCCAAAAATCCAAAAAAATCCAACGTTGAAGTGGTATACACAGTTCTCGAAACTCTTAGACCTCTGAACCAAAATTAAAGATGAACTTGGTCTGAGTTTTGTAGAAAACAACTTAAATACTAACTTTGAAGACCGCATGTTATAGCGTTGACAACTTATTAGTCCGAATTTTAAAATATCCTTTGACCTCTAGAACCCCTTGAACCACTGAACCTAAAATCGAACTTGGCCTGAGTTTTGTAGTCAACACCAGCCTAGATAAGACCGTATGTTATTTCGTTCACAAGTTATCAATCGGACACCTTCGGGGAACGGACAGACGGATGGAAGGACACACGACTGCATTAGTGCGAAATTCTCTTTATTTTATAAATTATATCGTTTCTTCAAGCTACCTGAATAACGTACTAGATTTATACAACTGATATGCAATATTGATTTAAAATAACAAATAATCAAATGAATAAATTTATTAAAATTAAAATATAATGCTGTAAATCTGAAGAAAGCTATAAAATTGAACAGTCATTATATAGTTATCAATACGCCCTGCTGTGTATCTGCTATCTGAAGCATACCCATATGTCTGTCTAAGTACATTCCAATTATCGTGATACAATCAAATTGAACGCTGATAACTCAGTGACTTGTTTCGATCTGCAAAGATCATTATGCGCATTACGTGTAGCGCCGGACGTTGAAGCAATAGTTTTCATTCTGTAGCCATCCATATTTGTTATATAGTTTGTCTCAAGATGTCATCTTAGTTACTCGAATAAGTCGAGCCCTCTCCGTATCCGATTCTCACGTTCTACGATCGTAGTGAGTGTGAAAGTTCGGGCATATTGTTTTTCCCTTTTCCGCCCGTCCGTTTGTTCGTTAGTGTTAGTTCTTACGAATTAAAACGTGTTTAGCTTGTTTACATGTTGCCTTGACCCTGTTTTGGGTGTAAATTGTGTGAAAATGATTAGGAGACACACCGCTAAGCCGTCACACAGCGATTGTCCGAAGGGTCGATATTCCGAAGGTCCAATAGTCCGAGAGTCCGGTATTCCGAAGGCCCAATAGTCCAAAAATGACCCCATGAAAACCAAGATAGGAAGTAGTTTCTGAAGTCATATAAGAATTCAATAAAAGTGTAGGCATTTTGTCCAAAAAAACTGATTAACATTGATACACTTCTTATGAAAAATTAATATACCACGTGTGTTAAAAGTACACATCGAAAATAACAGATACTTGAATTGGCCGCAGTTCACAGCAATGTAGTAATTATTGGTTTTCTATGGTCATAACCAGCGATTGAGAAATTATGATCAGTTACAAGTTAGGCATAGCCAAACTGGACACCTTTGCTCAAGTCCTGTCATTTTCGCCGGAACTGTGCCGCAACTGTTCAGCACAGTAATTTTGATGTTTAAGTTTTACAGATCTCAAGTAGATATGCATCTAGCATGGATTTGAAATGATGAAATGTTTAAAAATATATTCGAAGCAAAAAAAAAGCGAGTCAAGTTATTTTTTTGAGACGAAGGCGCATTTAAAATTTGGTGGGAAGCTAAACTCCTCTCGATAATTCGTAACTTAACACTGGCACTGCTTCTGCATAAAAATGGAAACCAATAATTGAAACTTGTTGAAATTTTTCTTGATTTTTTTATGACCGGTTTTTCAGAATTATGAAAAAAAATATAGGAGGCATATTAGCAAAAGCATTCCAATGTATTTGATTGGATAAAAGCAGAGGATCTCATTAATTTTGCTTTAGATTAAAAACTTCAGGACCATATCACCTAAAAAATTTCAAAACGCCATATCAGCAAAACTTTTCTAGCAATGAATGTTTCAAACGACAGGATATTATATCCCATTTTGTATGAAATGTAATATCACATTTTCAGTTCACCCGAGCAAAAAGGGTGAGCTATTGCCATCACTAGGCGTTGGTTGATGGTACCTTCCAATAAAGGTATCCAGGAGGACCACACCTCATCTAATATGTCTGCCATCATTAAGATGTTTATATTGAGTTCCATTAAAAGAATTAAGTCTATGAAACCACTAATCAAATTAGAGCTAAACTTGATCACAAATATCCTCTGGTGGCCCCTTAAAATTTGCATTGGCATGATTTCATCCAATGCAAGGTGGGCTCCAGCAGGTAACATAGTATAACATTGAATCCTATTAAAATGCATTATATCTATGGTCCAGGTGAGTGATAAATGCTCTTGAGAGCCTCATGTTCTTCATCTTGAATTCACCATGAGACCCTCAACAATAAGCTTTGCTGATAAGCAATGAAAGGATATGAAATAAATGTACATGAGACAAAGTCTCTACAAATACATGGTAGAACCAAGCAAAGGAACAACGCTTTATTGTTGTTCTTCACCCTAGTTCATATCACATGGTAACTAGTGTGAAGCTAGCCCACAATAACAGCCGACAATAACCGCTAGCCGACAATAAGCCAGCCCACAATAAGAAAGGATGCGTTCGACAAATTTCTTGGAAATTTCTATACAGATCAACAAAAATGATAAAAGAATTAAAATTTCAATTAATATAAGGGTAATTATACGATGTGTTGATTCTTAATTAAACTAGTTGATATGGTGCTCTCTTGGAGGTCCGCGCTATGACCCGTTCTATTTATAATTACGAATTTTATATTTTAAGGTGTCTACGTTGCATTCAAAAGGACAGATTCCTTTTGAAATCTTGGATAACGTGGTGTTATTACGTAAAAAAATTGGTTATTATGATAATAAAAAACGTTCAATGTAACTAAGAAGACTACTTTTGGATTTTCAGGGAAATGCGGAAGGGGGGAGGGGTGTTGAGCGATTTTGTAAATAAATAACTTAATCTTGGTGCCCGTGAAAATAAATATTCTAATCCTGCATGTACTTGACATGGAAATAAATAATTAAAGGGTGATTTGAAGAATAAAACTTTTATTGAAAATACAAATAAATCATGTTATGTGACATTTGGTGAAAATAAATAATTTGTTCAAGATCTTCATAAAAAAAAACTACATTTTCCAGACAAAATCAATCGAAGCCCACCCATGGCTGTTCAAAAAAAATTCCGTGGGGCACGAAAATAGTGCTATACAGAATAGTGCCAAAATTGGACATAATATACAGTAACTTAATTGCATGTAATGCAAGGCTGCTATTTATTTTAAATAATAAAAGGGCTAAAATCCACCAAATCAAACATTCAAGCCAGATAAATCTATTTCGTAGTGGAGTATTGATATAGTATTGACCAT
>MJUU01064104.1:48900-59805 GCA_002080025.1 Modiolus philippinarum
ACACCACGTTATTCAAGATTTCAAAAGGAATCTGTCCTTTTGAATGCAACGTAGACACCTTAAAATATAAAATTCGTAATTATAAATAGAACGGGTCATAGCGCGGACCTCCAAGAGAGCACCATATCAACTAGTTTAATTAAGAATCAATACATCGTATAATTACCCTTATATTAATTAAAATTTTAATTCTTTTATCATTTTTGTTGATCTGTATAGAAATTTCCAAGAAATTTGTCGAACGCATCCTTTCTTATTTGTCGGCTAGCGGTTATTGTCGGCTGTTATTGTGGGCTAGCTTCACACTAGTTCGACAACATTGCCAATTGTGCATCTTTAAAAAAAACTACAGAAAATCGTACAGTGTGATTGATTCTTTTTAAGTACACGGTATATTCTCAACGTATATTTGTTCAGCCTTAAACATTCCTTCGAACAAAACATAATAAACTGCCATAATATTTCTTACTTTTTGAACAATTATATACAGATTAATACATGGGCATTTCCATATTGGCCTGGTTATCATCCCGAGACACCCATATTGGCCAGAGACGAAGTCGAGGGACAATATGGGTCGAGGGATGATAATCAGGTCAATATGGAAATACACATGTATTAAACTTTTTATTACATACTTCCGACGTTTAGAAATGCCAGGCCGATATGGACCGGAAGTCGTTTATTTGCCCAGGCCAATATGGACCGGAAGTAGTTTATTTTTTCTGAATTGCACGAGGAGCATAAAATAACCTATTATTTTCCTGGGGTGTGAAAATATGGACAGTTTACTTCCGGTCATATTGATCATGCAAAAACGCTTTTATTTCTACTTAGTATGTAATAAAATGTGATAACGTTTATTCTGTTAGGAACAAATACTGTAATACATGTTAGTTGGAAAACAATAAAGTAGTTCATTATTTTGAAGGTGTTGAAGGTTCAAATAGCACATAACATTATGAACATATAAATGCAAAATTTTGTTCCGAAATACATGTATATATGAATCAAATAAGCAGAAATGTGCATTAAAAAGGACAATATATAAGTTATATAAGGCTGTCCCGAGTTCCTATCGTTGTTTATGTTTGTCTTTTGTATTTTTATTGTGGGTTTTTTTCTTTTACAGTTCCTATTTACTTTCTGGCATGTGGCTATGTTTTTCGGCCATTGTAGGTGTTTCCTGTTATCTTTTTTATTCCATTTGTAAAGTGCTGTAACAGACGATTCAAGCCCAAATAAGTGAAAAAAAAATCTAGTCGTTACAAAACAACAAACCATTCATCACCTGAATGAAAAACAGACGCGACATGTTTTCGTATTTCTGTAAAATCCTATGCATTGAAAGGTTAAGCACCAACAAAAGAAGCGAAAATTGCATGTAATATACATGCTTCCTCTTGTTAGAAAAATTAGAAAAAAATATCCACTCTGAATGCCTTATCCTGAACCAATTTCGATTTCCAATCCTGCACAATTTCGGACAAAAAGCTACAATTCAATTTTTGTAAATTTTTGTAAATTTGTTGCGCAAATAAACAAATCAGGTCAGACTTGATAGATTTTGATGTAATTCTTCCCAATATACATCGTCTTGAATATACTAATGGGACGACCATTTGATTCTGAGGGGGGGTCTGGCAGTTTTTGTACATAAATACTCTATCCCTGAAAAAGTTGGAAATAAATAATCTGGCCTGCACATCCAAGAAAATAAATAATCTGACCTTAGATTTGTTGGTACGATACGATTATGTTATTGAAAATAAATATTCTGGCCCGCAAAATTTGGAAAAAAAATAATCTGGCTCAACCGAAACTGCCAGCCCCCCCCCCCCTCAGAATCAAATGGTCGTCCCCTAAGGGGGGGAAATACACATCAGCACCTGCTTCAAACTAATTTTCGGAGATACTATAGTGTTTAATCTTAGAATAGACAATTATACATGCCTACATAGAGATTTCAAAACGGATAGGAAATTGAACAAGATTTTCTTGATTATAGCTGTATTTTATTTCAAAGTACATCTTATACACACAGAAAATGAATATTTTTTCACACCTATCAGTTTCGACAAATATTGTCCATCACCTTATTTTGTCCAATCCGGCACATACATACGACGGTGGTGTATAGACACGAAATGAAGGTTTCATAAAAAATGGAATTTTCAGCTAGATTTCACGTTTTCCCGAGTTTGACTTAACCCTGGATTTACTCACTGCCAGTTTGCTGAGCACCGAATATGAAGCAGAACATACATTTTTCCGGAGCAGCTGTTTTCACTCCCACATTTTGAGTGTTCAAATTTTAATTGCTTTAGTTTAAAGTGTTATATTTTTCTTATGTTCGTATATAATGTAAATTATTTGGTTCTTTTGTCTTTTGCTTTCTGGTATTTTCTTGTTTGAAATGTCTATGTATTCCACTTACGTACTTATTCTTTTGTTATTTTACTGCTTGTGATTGTGACGAGAGTCTACGGAGTTTTGCAGCTTTAGACTGATGCTTTCACATTTGACTAGTTCAAGCATTTAGTTTCATCAAAGCTATCTGACTTGACATGTACCTGGCTACGATTTAACTTTTGACATTTAATTCTTAAATGACGGGTGATGAATGCATAGCAGGAGACACTTAGTCTAATCTTTGTACTTTACGACAGAATATGGAGTAAATGAACATGAGACCATTACATGTATGCAACTGCAAAAATTTTAATGAGCTGTATGGCCATTTCGGAAATTAATTCTTAGAACCTCAATATAGGAAATCCACACTTTCAAAAGATGTTTAAAATGCATAAAATTAAACGAAATCCAAATAATCAGTAATAGGTAATATAGCTAAGGACAAAACTACTATCCCTGTTGACGCATCCGGTTTCACTCATTAGGGAATTCATGAAGACATATCTACTCTACTGTAGAGCTGCCGCTAGCTATTGCTAGTGCCGGTACCAAGTCCGGTCATCCCGAGTTCCTATCTTTGCCTTTGTGTGTCTTTTGACATTTAATTGTTTTTTCTTGTGCAGTATCCTGGTTGATTGCGCCATGTGATTGTAATTTTCGGTCATTTTAAGTATTTCCTGTTATTTTTATGCATTACATATATCTACTTTTTGATTGGTTTATCTGTTAAATGGGTTGTGACAGTTAAGTGTCAGTATACTTTGCTATTGAACATGCATTCAAACAGAATCAATTTTAACTCCTATTCCTTAATTCAGCGTCTTTCGGTTATCTTTTCAATTCTTCTCCTATGAAACAAGTTATAGTTAGAATTCTGGTCATTATTGGTAAATGAAAGGATATGGAGTAAATGCACATGATACAAAGTCTCTACAAATATATTGTAAAAACAAACAAAGGAACAACGCTTGTATTGTTATTCTTCATCACACTGCTATTGCTTTAGTTTTGTGGCGTTTTTGTTCATTTTTCGTTTGTTTGTTGTGTCTTTGTCATACTGTCTCAATTCGTGTTGCTGTGAATTGCCGTCATTTTGGATTTATGATTTTGGAATTTCCCCTTTCCTCATTCTTGCTTCGGTATTCGTTTGCCGATGTACTTGAAGTCACCATGGGGCCTCCAACAATGAGCATTGTTCAAACCTCATAGTAAGTTCAAGACGGCCCCTAGCACCAGTTTGAGCGGAATTCCTTGCTAATTGTCGAACAACGCTACATCCATGTTTTCTCACGTGGATGTGGGATTTTCAACAAACATAAATTAAACTAGTAAGGCGCTCTTACATGTACAATCACTGTCATCCGTTGCCCGACAAAAGCACCAGTGTCTTTTGCTGGTGGACGATCACTACACAAAGACATACACAATGCACTCATCAAGTCGATTGTAAGAAAACTTGGCATTATAAAATAGTGAGACGCTGTTTTTATAATTTGTCTTGCTGAATGGACTTACCGTAATTGGTAAACATATAAATGGCAAAAGTGTGGAAAGCAATATCAAATCTATTTCAACCGATGTACCCCAAAATGTCAAGCAAAAAATGATCAGAGTACATTGATAGAATGTTGACTTCTGAAATAATGAAAGCTTGTAATAAATATACTATTTTTATAGAATATTTTTCTGCGTTTCGAAAATAAATCTCACATTAATATGATATCGAGCATAAATACACACCATGGTTAACATTATGTTTAAACTCCTTCTTCGAATGAATCTTTAACTATATCCTCTTTTGATGGATCATCACAAGTCGTAAACTGAACCCATGCGTTAACGACATTTCGTAAAGGGACTGTACCATCTTCAGGATTCATCATAGCAAATTGACGAACTATTTTTTCATTGCCGTGTCCAAAAGCTCTAAAAGCAACAATAAATTCCAATTCGGATATCTTTTTATCTATGTTGGTATCAAAGACGCTAAATATTGTGCTGAAACATGTCGCCATTTTATTCACAAAGGCGGGTTTGTCAGCAGTGTACTCCTTTTTAGTTTTATACAGGAATTGCTCCTTTGTGATGTTAGAATGTTCTGGAAGGATGTATGTTGCCCACCATTTTTCAACTGCAGCATTGATATTCTTGGCTTTGTGCTCTGGTAGATTGTTCAACTCTACAAACTTACGTCGGTATTCTTCTACGTCAGCAAACGAAACACCGCCATCATGATTAACGTCCAAGGATCTATACAACATGGTCCATTTTTTATTCAAATACTCCATTCTGCTGTAAATAAAAATAATTAATGTCAGGAATACAAAATACCAAAGTTACTATAAATTTAGTTTCTTCATATGGTCATTTCGACACTTTAGTTCTCTTCAGTGCAGATCATATCAAAATATTTGGAACACCTCAAACAATTTTTATTTAAATCTGATAGAGCACATATAACCAAAAAATATAAACGGATCCCCAAATCTACTAAGGTTAGACCTATATAAGTCGAAGATACTCCTTAGTTTTAAACAAAATTTTCAAAAAATTATATACCGCAAGTTTCTAGATAAAGTCGGTTTCGGGTCAGCACTGAAGTACTGACTACTGGATGGTGAAGGACTGAATAATTAAGCTCATGTAAACAAGTGGATGAACTGCTATGAAAGCATGTAGGAAGGTCAGCTCTTATATGACAAATTACAATTATATGGACATTTTGGCTGCCTTTGATGATACAGCTGTGTATTAACTAACACCTTGAAACATTGCTTTTCTTCCAACTGCATAAATTTCGCGCTATTTGAACTTTACTTTCACTTCGTAAAGACTTTTATACTAATATAGTGTATTTCACATTTTGAAATTTTGTATGGATTATTTTTTACATACATTTTGCAACTGCTTTATCAGCAGTAATTTCCTGAAAAGTGTTTACCCCTCATTGACACAGGCGTACATGATACAGATGTTTTTTCTGCTACATGTTTAAATAAGGTATTGCTTTGTTCTCACATTCTCAGCCGTTTGTAAAATATGCACACAACGAGCTTTGATTAAACTTAAGGTGTCTCAGTGTGGTATTATTCCGCCATTTTTGTGTAAAACTTGTTCATTTAGGTTTCATTCACTAAACAAATAAACACAATAGTTATTTAAAATGTAAAAAGAGTTCCAAAGTATTTAAAATTCCTATTTACTTTTAAAACATTTTCATATGAAAAAATGAACTAAAACACACTAGCTTTAAATCTGTTTCTAGATTTACAGAACACAGAAATTATGCAAGGGAGATAATTTGATAAAATAATTTAACATAGATATCACTAGAGAAATTAATATTTTGCATATCTCTCTTATTTCAACGGTGACCCCTAATTTTTATTTTTTTATATGTAAACTATATAATGAATTCAAAAGTCTTGGAAAGTATGAAAAAAAATCTATAATATATTTTAAAGCTATCCCCCATATAGTCATTTCCCTATCATTTCTTTGTAAAATCCTGAAATTTTCAATTTTATGTTTTGCGCTTGAATGCACGGTGACCTCCAAATTTTATTTTACATTTTGAAAAATTATTCAATTATGTTTCTACACAGAAAATTTCACAAAATTCTAGAATAGGAAAATAATGCCCTGCAGACACCTTAAGCCAGACTTTACCTTTCATTTTTAATTTTTCCGAATTTTACATTGATTTCGTGGGTTAAAGCATTCAATATTTTTTATATGGTGTATTAATCTACCCTTATACCTGCAACGAAGGGCAATATATTTAGGTTGCACTCTAGCCACAATCCAATCTTGAACAGCAAATGCTGTCACTCAGAAATGAAGAAGTTTCATAAAGATTCAATTAATTCTTTGAAAAGATGACATGTTCCACTGTTTTTTCCAAGAATACAAAAATAAGATTGTGCAGCTATTTAACCACTTTGTATACTTCCAAATATTGACCTTTCAGGAACGTACAAATGTTTGGCAAAAATTCCGTCCCTGCTCCACTGACTGTTTGGCAGCTATAGTCGGGTAAATTTAATTTTGAAATTTAATACACCCTTGTGACATGCAGGCAAATTGCATATCAAAAGAAAGCTGATGACTTATACTATAAAATTATACCGGTCGTAAAAGCGAAAAGTGGAATATTCTCTCAAAAACTGGGTTCAAAGGTTAAATTTCATTTTTCAGTTTTTGCTTTTTTGCAGCATAAATGGCTTTTTGGGGAAAAATGGAAGTAAAATATGATAAAAATGTTCAACTTCACAAGAGGAAAGTGTGAGCCGATATTACAATGATAACAGTTTTACTAAGTGGGTGATGACGTCATTTCCTAGCATATTGAATTTTATACAATACAACGATTGACGTCATTATTCTTTGAATAATTTAACGGAAATACATTTTTAGCATTAAGATATCAAAGAATTCTATATGTACAAACTTTGTGAAAAGAAATCAAGTAAAGAAATGACATGTATCGAACTGGCTAATAAGATGAGATATGGACACATTCTACAGAAATAATGAAAAGGCTAAACAGACAGACAAAAATACAGAAAATCAGGTTTCCTGGTAGTGGACTAAGTCTATCAACCACGCCAAGGTCGGACAGCATGTTTTTCGTTTAATTATTTATTGATTTATTTTTTGGGGAAAAATGAGGGGATATATTTACAACGTTGAGCAAAGATGCCCTATCATGTCTGCCTGTTTAAGCTGTTGTCAAGCTCTGTTCATAACTTTATAACGTAATATATATACAATTTAACCGTGCTAAATGTAAACTTAAATATAAACATCTTTAATTGTCAATATCAGCTGACTCTTGTTGCATCAAACTGTCCTAACAAATTTTATCGATTTTGCTAGCAAGGACTCAAGTCGATGCAAATCGTGATTTTCTCGTAACAAATGAAGCAATGATCGACTGCAAACAGATGTACCTTTAGGGACCGACCATTTAACTTGAAGGGGGGGGGGCTATGGTTTTTTTCTAAAAAAATATTTTGGATCTGATTTTATGTGAAAAAAATATTTTGGCTGCCAAAATGATGAAAAAAAATATTTTGTTGATACGCGTGCAAAAAATAAATATTTTGTTTCGCGCGAAGCGCGAAAAAAATTTTCTGTCCAGAAAAAAAAAACCCATAACCCCCCCCCCCTTCAGGTTAAATGGTCGGTCCCTTACACCTGTAAAAAGTCTGATGACATCATTCCAGTACAAAGAATTTGTTCGAGACCGTTGCTTTCTTTTCGCCAACCGAAATACAAGGGTGATGCTAAATGAGGTTAAGCTAGAATTGGATGTTTTTTCAAAATTTTGAGTTTAAGCAAGACCTGAGGGCATGCATCTTCGCTAGCCAAGGATAACAATTCCCTATGCCAGTGAAGATGGAGGGCATGTTATTGAAATAACGGTTTACTCGGTGGTATTTGAACAAGGCAAGCCCCATTGCAATTGGGGGGTTGTCAGTTTGGCCCAAAATTGTGTTTTAAGATCCCCTTGGCATGACATGAGGTAAATATTACCCTTGTGTGATCTTTGTTTTTGTTTCACGAGCAGCTACACTTATAAGATATCGTCTTATTAATAGTAAGAGGCACAAAGACCATGATTGCGCAGTATCTGAATCAAGCTTTTCGAATCATAGATTAATAAATTTGTAAAGCAAGTCCCGAAAATAAGTATTAACAGAAAAAGCACATTCTTCTATTGATAAAAAGTGGCATCTATTGCTGACTCAAAAGCGGAATCGTCAAGAAGCCAGTACAAAAAACACTCTCAGAAATTGAGGTATATTTGATACAGAATGAGATAAATTTGATACTTGATCAGGAATAGGATATTCACTTTCTCATATAACTGTTTCAATAATGTATATGACGTAAAATAACGAAAGTGCGTACATAATATTCGCGTTTAACATTATTGAATCTAGAGCAGGAACCGAACGCACCTCCGCCTCTAGACATGTTGCAGAAACAAAACCTTCTAGAAGTAACAACTAAATAATCGATGAAGGGATAGCGAGTAAATGCACATGAGACAAAATCTCTACAAGTACATGGTAAAACCACGCAATGGAACAACGCTTTTATTGTTGTTCTTCATCTTGAAGTCACCATGAGGCCTTCAACAATTAGCTTTGCTTATACCTCATAGTAAATTCAAGTAGGCCCCTAGCACCGGTTTGAGCGGAATTCATGGCTAGATGTCGAGCAATGATACATCCATCTTTTTTCATGTCATGGTTTGACATGCCATCACAATGCTATAACTGAATAGTTATTGTATCACAGAGGTTTTTTCTTCAAATTATTGTTGATGTCAATATATGTTGTGTAGCTATCTTTTCAAGTATCAGGGAGATATTTCGATTTTTTTTTCAAGTAACTGTGCTAATTTGAACACTTTTTTGCGTAAAAAACAAATCATCTCTTAATAAATCAAATATGAAAGTCTGAAGCGAATCATTCTGTTCAGACGCTGAAACTTCATCATTGTCATCCTTTATATGTTTTAATATATGGTTGGTCAAACAAGCAGCATTATAATACGTTTTGTGCAAAACCTTTACTATTTATTGCAATGCATTTTGCTATCAGAAGTTAGTTGTACTTCTATGAACCTTATTTTGTGTATTGTTGGTCACATTTGTAAGCCTTAAATTTACAAAAGACACAAACAGACCAGTCTATTCTTGCTGATTTGGACCCTGTCAGGACTTTGCTATTCACTGACGGGTTAGTGTCTGAACCCATTTAACCGTCTTAGCCAAAGAAAAAAGAGGCAACTGAAAGTGTTGTTTACCTGTATGATAATTGCTGGTTGATATACATAGCTGTTCTGACGTGGAAATCTGGCATATAATACAACATAATCGTTTGATAGGGGGTATATATTTTCGCTTTTGAAGATGGGACTGTTACTTTAACAGGAATGGGTTGTTTAGATGTACCTTGTGATCAATATAACAAATATTGTATACAAAGCTTAATTCCATAAAAAAATCTTTTCATGAGTACCATTTGATACTTTATTAGGAGTGCATTCTTAAACCAGAGGCTCCCAGGAGCCTGTATCGCTCACCTGGCTTTCAGTTGCCACAATCAAGGTAACATTGTAAGTGATACAGTTGATCTTCAGTTTCTCAAACTTTCGTAGCTCAGACACCTCCAATATCTTGAACTGTTTTTAAAGTCTGATCATGTTTTACTATATTTCTTTGTTGGGCTTTTTTGACAAAAAACGTTCTTGCTAAGGACCACTTTCGCCACCAGTTATGAAGTCGAGATGTCAATTTGTTAATGGCAGTCAAAAAACAATTTTCAGCATCGGTTTTGAAGTCGCAACATCAATCTACTTGGAAATCAAATTTCATTGAAATCGGACAATGTTGAATTTTCCCGCCTTTTTTGGCGGCCGTTTTAAAAAATGGCGGTCAACGAACAATTTTTTACATCAGTTTTGAAGTTATGGCATGAAGACCAATTAGGAAACCAAATGTCATTGCAATTGAAATCGGACAATGTTAAATTTTCCCGCCTTTTTTTGGCCGCCAATTTTAAACACTGGTTTTGAAGTCGCAACATCAATATATATTTGGAAACCAAATTTCATTGAAATCAGACAATGTTGAATTTTCCCGCCTGTTTTGGTGGCCATTTTGAAAATTGCGATCAACAAATAATTTTCAACACCGGTTTTCAAGTCGCAACATCAATATCTATTTGGAAACCAAATTTCATTGAAATCAGACAATGTTGAATTTCCCCGCCTTTTTTGGCGGCCATTTTGAAAATAGCGGTCAAGGAACAATTTTGAACATCACTTTTGAAGTCGCCACAGCATGGCAAACATTTCATCAATTTACACTTAACCTTCATCTTCTATAGTGTTGGAAATAAAAGATGAAAAATACGAAAATTTTAAAAATTCCGTGAAAAAAGGGCAATAACTCCTACATGGGTTTATGGATTTTCTTCAAAATTTCAGGGTGGGTAGATCTTGATATGCTGAACATTTTTGCAAAAACACTTAACCTCTATCTGTTACACTTTTTGAAATAAAAAATAAAAAATGCAAAAATTTTGAAAATTTAACGGAAAAAGGGCTATAATTCCGAGATGGGTTTTCAGATTTTCTTCAAAATTGCACAGTGGATAGATCTCATCATGCTGATCATTTTTACTCTGTCAGATTTTTGATATCTGTAACGCTTTTCGAGTTATTAGCCAAAAACTGCAATTTACCCCTTTGTTCTATTTTTAGCAATGCTGGCCATGTTATTCGACAGAAGCCATACCCTGATGATGATTCAGGCCAAGTTTGGTTACATTTGGCCCAGTGGTTTCAGAGGAGAAGATTTTTGAAATTGTTGACAGACAGACAGACAGACGGACGGATAGACGGACGACGGACGACGGACGCATAGTGATGGCAAAAGCTCACATGGCCTTTTAGGCCAGGTGAGCTAAAAA
>MJUU01064104.1:68643-84351 GCA_002080025.1 Modiolus philippinarum
CACACATCAAAACAGTGGTTGAACTGGTGCAATGGAATGGACAAACCATATTTTTTATGTCTGGTGTCACAGTTGCACTGTCAGGTTTTGTTCTGTGACGTTGTGATAAAGGGAAAATTCACTCACAAGGAACAATTTTTGTACTTAAGTGAATTGCCATTTTTCCTGCAAATACCTGATAGTTCAGCAGCGACGTCAATAGGGAAAAGCATTGAGGTTAATACATTCAGGTTTTTTCATTGAACATCATGATGAGAAGGCGACAGATGTAGATGCTCCTCTGAAAGAATGGCCTTTGTAAATATCAACAACAATAGCAGCTCTCAACAAAACAGTTCAACCACCTGAATAATGTGTACTTGACTTGATGACTTCCGATGTTTTTTGTATTAATATTAGTAAGTTCAAACAACACTAAAATCAGGCTTTTCAAATTTTTGGTAAAGAAACTTCTTTCCTAAAAATCTTTTTACAGTTCATTTCTTTTAAAATCAATACCACCCTGTTCTTCATTTTATCCATGAATTTTGTGAGAAGTGGTGACAAGATTTAAAGTCTAGCTGCATAAATTGCTTAAATAAGCAATGAAGACATATGGAGTGATTGCACATGAGACAAAGCCTCTATAAATAAATGGTAAAACCACGCAATGGAACAACGCGTGTTGTTCTCCATCTTGAAGTCACCATGAGGCCTTCAATAATGAGCTTTACTCTCATAATACCTCATAGTAAGGTCAAGACAGGCCCCAAAAGCTTAAAGCTAAAAGCAATCAACTTCAATGTTAAGTCCCTTAAATACAAGTCGTTCAATGGATATAAAGCACACAAAGTACATAAAAAGCCACCATATACGAATACCACGCTCTTGGCGGATTAGACTTGAAACAACCTTTCTACATCATACGATCTAGAAATTGAAATCTTTTTACATTCACCCCAAAAATGGTAAAGTCTGAGACACAATTAAACGAGTGGTATTAATGTCAATATGCTAAATTACTTTTTTCTAAAAGTATTCAGATAGCCAATTACATACTTTTACATTGAAAGTGATTAATGTCCCTCTTATTACACTAACACATATTTTCTCAAGATTGGTATTGTTTAATTGTAAGTAGTATATAAGATTCCATGATGTCGTAAGCAGACCCTTGTGAAAACCTTCTACCAATAACCCTAATTATCCAGTCGTTATGCTTCGTTCACTTCGATCACTGCATTCACGTCTGAATGCATTTGCTATTGAAGCGCGTCAGTATCACAATATACCACGAGTTGTTTCGCAAAACAATTGTGCCGACTCTTAAATTTTCTTGCCGTTCTTTGACAACAGAAGATACATCTGCACAGTCTCAGATTGGCCCCCACCCTGTGAGTCGGGGTTGTCACGTCCAATGGTCATAGGGAAATCGGGTCTTCGAAAGTAGAGAAAATCTCTTATGGAGAAGGCCTAAATTATTCTGTTCATGGTTTTTCTGATAAGATTTAGGAGGAGATAGCATTGTTCTGAATGTCATTAAATTATCTGAGTGTATTGAGAAGCCTTAGTTGTGCCGGCCAAAACAGCCTCTTCAATATTGTCATTTATCAACTTAATAATAAATTTACCAGTCGACTGAAAGGAGGAAAATATATGAAGTTATGAAAAAAATGGACATTTAAAAAGATATTACTTTGAGAACACCAAGACCAAGACTAATTAAGTTTTGAACTTTTTCTACCCCGCCTTCCAATCGCCTATTACGACGGCCCGTCCTCGACCCAGCTTTTTATTCTAGTGGGAGATGGAAGCTAACTGAATAATTTCTTTAAATATTTAATTTCTATGATGTTTATTCCTGACATCAACACTAACCACTGCTGGTTCGTAGTGGTACGTAGCAGTAACGTAGTTTACGGTACAAAAACGTACTGAAACCTACGATTAATGTAGCAGACCGTAGTTGAAACGTAACGAACCCTAGCAATACCTACTAAAACGTAGTTTATACCTGACGAAACGTACTAAAACGTTGTAAAACCTGGATAATTCAAATCAAGTAACCCGTAGTAAAACCGCGCAAAACGTAGGGAAACGTACTAAACCGTAGCATAAACCTAGTACAACGTAGAGACCGTCAAAATATGACAAAAAAATGACACGAAACGTGGCCATATAAAACGTAGTAATACCGGAGGCTTGAAACGTGACAGTGGGACTGACGCTTTAAGATTCATCAGTGGTTAACCGGCATTCTTTGGAATTGAAATTAATAGCTATCGTAATTGAAGACAGTTTAAGCCTGAAACCACAACAGTAACCGATTATTTCTCAAAATTCAGTTAGCTAATAAAGGATTTTACGCCTCTAATATCAGACAGGCAGTGAAATTAAACATCCTCTTTTCAGCATGGCCAATCTGTTTCACCTCTCTCGTTTTCCTACACGAAACCTATTGGAATTATCATTTCCAATCACAATCGAGCATTGTGTGATTTCCAAATTGATACGTTTAGAGCCAAAACGCCTAATTGAAGATAATACTCTTCACCAATCAATTTCAATACCATAGGACACGTGGTAACTGGTGAACAAGATACCGTTAACAATCAAAATTTAAAAAAGATCTTAATAGAAGAAACCACATTTCGTGAATCCCAGCACTTCCCTGGACGTTTAGCTTCCAAGATTTTGATGGATGCAGTTCTGGACTATGACAGTATGTTAGAATATAAAAGAACAAATATGCAGACATTTTCAAACTGGATCAGTTCGATTACTGTTTATAGTTTTTGGAACCTTGAAAAAATAGATGAAAGCCAGGACGCCAAATAAAAATGGCACCTTCTTTTTTTTTAAAATTTGATTAACTTACAAGAAATTACAAATTACAAAGCTTCTCACAGTTTTCTCACAGAAACATCTACAATGGCTGAAAATTAAAATTACATACTACAGTCTGCCAGAAAACAACACAGGAAAAGCACAAAGAGGACAAAAAACAAGCGGAAACAACGACAGGAACTCAGAACAAGCGTACTTGGTACCGGCACAAGCAAAAGCAAGCGGTCGGGTTAAACCGGTTTATCGGTACCTTTTCTATCCTGTTTCCCTATAGTATAATAAATATACGTCGAAAACCCAATATAAGTAGACTTCTAATTCCATGACTATATCTTAAAAGGAGAGAAACTAACAATACGTAATTTCGAAAGATGGCTCAAGGGGTTCTCGCTGCTCATTTGCCGGCTAACTCAAGAGCCAAGTCAGACAAAACACTGTCGCAAAAATCAAACTCAAATTTCCTGAAGGGTTGGTCAAGAATCATCATATATTTCGTTAGTCACTACAACTCAAAACTTATTCAATTGAGGCAAGCAAATTCGCCTATTAAGTAAAGAATGCATTTTACGTCCCAGTTTTTTTTTTATCAGTTTCTAGCATTTTAACAACTTTTCCGTGAAATAAGAGGATAAGAAATGCCCTAAGTATAAGCTATTTAGATATCACATGTTCCGTTTGTAAGAAATACTACTTCTACTGAATTGTTAATGAGATGTGTATTAGCAGTTCATTCAGCACCTCTACGTATATCACATATAAAATATCTAAAGGCGAGATTAGAAAAAAATCAAACTTCTGTGTTAATATCCTTCGGTATTGAAGTGCATGAAGATAACATTTACCTCCTACCATTACTGGACACCCAATATATATAAATAACAACCCCTACAAAGAGGTTCATCCCTAAGTCTGTCAGATGCATAACTAAACTCCTGATTCCTTTATTTGTTGCAAGTAGTGTGGCCTCTAGTGATACTTTAACAACAGCTATTCTGCATTGGGCGTGGATTTTATAAAATTCCCCATTGGTGGCCATCTTGGACGAGGTACGGACCTGCCGGATACCTTTTTTGGAAGGGATCATCTAAGAACCATAGTGACTTAGTTTGGTTATAATTGAACTGGCAGTTTCTGAGAAGAAGATCTTTAAATGTCTTTTCCATTGGTCCAATGTTAAAACTATGTTCCCCGTCGGCAGCCATCTTGGATGAGGTACGGACCTGCCGGATACAATAAATAATACAATTGTCTCGCCTATTTCCATAGTTTTTACCCCCTTCCTGTACTCAGCTAAAAACAGTAATTTTTTTACCTGATACATACATACTTCTTAACCATATTCTTTTTGGTAATCAGAAATCATAAAACACTGAAATACAAAAAATACATTGAAAGTTGCGTGATAAAGCTCCTGGATTTTTTTTTAAAAAGATTTACGTCGTTTCTGCAAGCCTAGTTTTTCAACAGACAATAGGAATTCCGATGTGAACATGTCCACCACTATAAGCTGACCTTTTCCCTTTTTCGAATGAAGCAAAGTTTTTACGAGGGCTTGTACAGAAGGAACGAGTCCATTAATATCAACTATCGATATACAGTCATAAGGTGGAACGGTGGTGTTCCGCCATTTTGTTTTCATGTTTTCATGCTTTGATAGGTAATTTTCATTAAACTAATATACTAACATTTTTAAATTTTGACAAATCTTTAAAATATTTCGCGTAAAACTCAACTAATGGACCCATTTCTCTAAGTCTAGCAGTCATTTTAGACGACAAATTCAGGATAGCATTTATACTGTAAAATTCTATGAAATTAAAAAAATAACCAGGGAGGTAATTTCAAAAAAATATTTTACAAAGAAAACACTATGAAAATTTTAATTTTGTGAAATAATAAGGTCCATAACCCATTTTTTTTTCAATACAGGGCTAGCAATATATGAAATTTATCAAAATTCTCATGGATGTAACTTAATTTTTTTTTTAAAAAAGGATAAATCACCTTAACAGTTCAACTTAAAATTCCTTAATTTCGTTGAAAGGTTGTGAGCTTATATGGTCAGTGACCCCCATTATTTATTTTATTTTTTGGAAGTTCAATTTGTTATGTTTAATTCTGCAAACTATTGAAAAATTGTGATGGATTTTGCTTATATCCCCGAACTACCTTAATAATCGAACATGTAAAGAATATTTACATCGGGCCTATCACAATGAACTTAAAATTAAAATTGACGTTGTTAATACAGTGACTATGTTCAAACTTTGTTACTATCGTCTCTTTTTTGAAAATGAACGTCACTTTTCCATCATATACACTCTCGTGTACATGTGCATTATTTGACAAAATAATATTGTGGACTATATTTGTCAGAAACGGGTAGGCATGGAAAATGTTCATTATCGGTGTGTATAATGTTCTTTGATTGAAATAAACTACACATATAAATAAAGAAGTCTTCTTCAATTCTTATTTGTTTGTGAAATTGTAGGTACAGTATGTATGTAAATTGTTCATACTATATTCAGTCTGGCCAGATTTGCTTATTTATGTGATGTGATTTATGGGTCATTCTAAAAAATTGTCAATATTTTGAAGATGATTTTAGAAAAAATCAAACTGGCCATTTTGTTTCAGTTTTAAGGTTTTTGGGTCCTTTATCATTTGAAGTTTGAGAAACAGCATCTCAGCATTAATTTGAATGTATAAAAATATATTTTAATTGAAAAATAAGTCAATTGCCACAAGCCAGTGTCCCTTGTGTTACTATTAGGAAAAATGATAAAAATCACGTATGTTAGAATAATGCCATTGTAACCCTCTTCAAAAGAACAAATAAAAGTTATTGGTATAAAATGATATTGTCTCGATTTAGTTATTTACATAATTGATTTTTTTTAATTGCAAGTCTCTTGCGTACACGAACGAGATTAGACCTTTCAAACTGTTACATTTTATTTACTGATTATTTTAAATATAAAAAATATGTTATTGTTTATATCATTATCTCAAATATACGCTATCTTCCCTCTTAAGTTTGACCAGTAGAGGACAAATTTCTGGTTTGTCAAAAACTGGTCAGTAACACCAGGGACAATTGTGTAACACAAGGGACACAATTGGTAACACTAGTGACTTTCTACCATCAAAAATAAAATACTGTCTCTGTTTACAATTTAATCATTTCAGTTTGATGGCCAAAGATGAAACCAACATTTTCATTCATAGAGAATCAAAATTTTAACTTAAAACATGAAAATAATACAAATTTTAACTTCAGTAACACAAGGGAACATTTAGTAACACCAGGGACACTTGTATCGAGCACATATAAAAATTGTTTTCTTCTTATAAAATGATTAAGCGTTCTTATCTTAATTACTTAATGGTAAAATTTACATCCAGGCATCCTGCAATCGCACAAGCAGGTAACAATAGGGACATTTGGTAACATAAGTGACATAAAATTTTGATGTCTACAACATTATCAATTAAAAGTTTTTTGACAGTTTTCACGTTTATTTTTTTACTTCTGAAAACATATTAGTAGTTATTTATTACTCCCTTCTTTCTAAGAAACATAAAAAAAGCTAACCCAAATGAATTTTAGCACGTCACAATTGATTTGTTTTTGCATGTTAATGTTTCGGCTACTTTTGTTATCAGATTTTTGTGCATTCTAATAGATCTTTTAGTTTTGTAAAACTATCGAATTAAGAAGTATAAAATTACTGATTCATTGCTTTATTTACTTTTAAATTTGATTTGTATTCAATGGTAATATCGAAGTTGCATCGTTGAGTTAGCAATCATTTTTGTCCCTTGTGTTACGTTAAATGTCCCTTGTGTTACTTTTTTAAATTGTCCCTTGTGTTACTGTCTGTATAATGTTTCAAAAAACCCTTACTATTACGAATAAGGACCCATGTTTCCAATAAGATGAACTAGAAAAGTATTGTGCACGGGGTGATTGCATTTGTTTTTGTCTTCCTCTCAAACATGGTTGCTTAGAATCAACTTGTCCCACCTCATTTTACGAATTTGGTCCCTTGTGTTACGTAATACAAGGGACAGTAACACAAGGGACATATTCATTACTAAATCCAATTTTATTCACATTGTATGCTCCCTTGTACAATGAATCAGCTTGTTCTGCAAAGTAAATTACTAAATACAAATACTGGTCACAAGCTGGTGCTAAATAAATATGAAGAATAATAGAAAATGCAGTAACAACAGGGACAGAAATAAAAATTACGGTGTTACCCTGCATACTTAAGAGGTAGATTTTTAGGTTTAAATAGCATCAAAGTGCCTAATGGAATATCCAATACTTTAAAGATGAAGTAGTACTTCAGGAAGGCACCAAGTTAATCAGTAAGAGAGATAACCCTTACTTCCTGGTTGGTTACAGTAACACAAGGCACACGGCGAAAAGCACACATGTTTTCATGTATTTTTTTCATAGAATATGTATGTGATTGGTATCGTTTTTGTGTTATTTTCAAAGAAATTATTTGATAGAAAATAAATATTAAAATTTAGTATTTGAATTTTCATTTTTTTTCAAAGATATCTTGACGGCGAAATCACAAACAGTTTTTACCAAAATTGCCACATTTGAAGTCAAATTAAACAAAGAATTAGACATAAAGGGATCATTACCAATATACATCCTGAAAATTTTAAAAAGTGAAAAAAATACCCTATATCACGCATACAACCGAAAAATATCGGCAATTTTTGAGAATGACCCATATATTCATGGTCATAAATATGGAATCTTTTTTGTTGAGAATGCCTGAGATACATAAGTGTCGTTTGTTTTCAAAAACTGAAATTATCCTTTTAAAATCGCTGAACTTATCACTTAAATTTTGGCTTTACATTTAGATCATATTGGTTATTTGTTCTCTATCAGTTTTAGACATCTTTGAGTTTATGGTCTTCCAAACGTTTAGATTTTATCTGCACTGAAGAGACATAAGTTATCGAAATGAGCATATGCAGAATTTAAATTTACAGTAACTTCGGTATTTAGTCATTTTTTAAATCATTATTCTACATAGTGGGCTTTGAAAATCGCATTTTGGGGAAATATTTGTACACCCAATATTTCATTTAAAAAATGACCCATTTTCACAAAAAGTGGGTTTCAGAACGGGTTGAAAGAGTGGTTTGAGAGATTCGTAGAATCAGAGACTTTCGTTCTTCACATTCAGAAAACAATGTTTAAAGAAAAATATTATACTTGCATCCACACACTTTTGTGAATAATCCTTCCATACTTCAAATTTTGACTCAGAAAAGGCGATTATTCCATATTTATGACCAAGAGTATATTTACAAAAATATCTTAAGTTAAATATTTGTTTATGTGCAAGATTGGAATTGCACCTTTTTGGCCAAAATTGTGCAGGATTGGACATCGAATTTGGTTCGGTATCGGAATTAAGCGATCGGTAAAATTCGGAAAACTTCGTTTCTTGTCATTTCGTTTTCGAGATATGTAATAATTATTCCAAGAAGTTACATTTTTGGTATAAAGAAAATACCCAATTTGCTGACTGTCCTGCTTTATATCTTGGACACATATTTTTACACATGCTAAAATTGAAATGTGGAAATTGGAAAAGCATTTTCAATGTACAAAGGCTTACTGACGTTGAGTTCCTTTCTCGGTAAACTTAGGTATTCGGTGGTTAAAAGTTTTTGTGAGTGTTTATGGTGGCCCTTGCGCTGATTACAGGAAATCAAAGTAATTAACAACGAAAGTAATAAATGCACATGAGACAAAGTCTCTACAATACCGGTACACGATAAAAAAGCAATAGAGAAACGTTTTCATTGTTTTTTAGCTGACCTGGCTATGCCAGGGTGAGCTTTTGCCATCACTTGGCGTCCGTCATCCGTCGTCCGTCCGTTGTAAACTTTTCATTCAAAGATCTTCTCCTCTGAAACCACTTGGCAAATTGGAACCAAACTCGGTCACAATAGTCCTTGGGTGGCCCCCTCTAAAAATTGTATCCAGCAGGTACATACCTCATCCAAGATAGCTGCCAGCGGGGAACATAATTTTAACATTGGACCTATGGGAAAGACATTCCAATATCTTCTCAGAAACTACAAGTTCAATTAGAACCAACTTAGTCACAATGGTTCTTAGATGGTTCCTTCATAAAAAGCTATCCACAGGTCCGTACCTCGTCCAAGATGGCCGCCAGCAGGGTACATAGTTTTAACATTGGACTCTATTGAAAATACATTCAAAGATCTTCTTCTCAGAAGCTACAAGTCCAATTATAACCAAATTTAGTCAAAATAGTCCTTAGATGGTCTCCTGCAAAAAAGGTATCCGGCAGGTTCGTTTCTCATCCAAGATGGCCACCAGCGGGGAACATAGTTTTTACATTGGACTCTATGGAAAAGACATTCAAAGTTCTTTCAGGAACTACAAGTCTAATTGAAACCAAACTTAGTCACAATGGTCCTTAGATTGTCCCATCCGGCAGGTCCGTACCTCATCCCTGATTGGTAGTTTTAACATTGAACCATATGGAAAAGACATTCAAAGATCTCTTTCTCAGTAAGTACCTGTCCAATTATAACCAAACTTAGTCACAATGGTCCTTAGATGAATCGTTCCAAAAAAGTATCCGGCAGGTCTGTACCTTATCCAAGATGGCTGCCAGCGGGGAAAAGAGTTTTAACATTTGACCTAATGGGAAAATAATTCAAAGATATTCTTCTCAGAAATTACTTGTCCAATTGAAACCAAACTTAGTCACAATTGTTTTTGTATGGTCCTTTCCAAAAAAGTGTCTGGCAGGTCCGTACCTCATCCAAGATAGCTGCTAGTTGGGAACATAGTTTTTACATTGGACCTATTGATTTCAAGGGGAACCAAATTTTATTTGAATTGTGGTCTGATATGGGTTGTAATGGATGGTGGAGCTCTCAGTTGCCATGGTAACTAGACCAGAAAACTTATATTTTAGAAAAAAAATTATTGTGCTAGATATTTTATTTTTGATATTGGCAATATGTATACTAGATAACAAGGGGAATCCCTGTCCAAATGTTTTAAAAAAGGGGGACTCTGAATTTTTTAACTTCAGCAATATGTATTACCTTGATTATAAGGAAAATCCCTGCCCAAGTATGTTTTGAATGGTGTTCTGTTGGGGGTTATAATGGATAGTGGAGCTTTCATTTGCCATGGAAACCAATAAAAAACTGTAGTTTTAGAAAAAATCTATTCCGCCAAATTTTACATTTTGTTTTTAGAAATATGTAAACACTAGTTAATAAGGAGATCCCCTGCCCAAATAGTTTTTAAGGGGCTTGAAATGTTTTAATTTCGTCAATAATTCTTACCTTTATTACCATGGAAACACCTGTCCGAATTATTATTGAAATGTGATCTGCAATGGGTCGAATTTTATAACACTTCAAAACACATTTAAAGATCCTTTCTAAACAACTGAGAACACAGTGGTACTTTGATGATACCTTCCAATAAAGGTATCCAGGAGGACCACAACTCATTCAATATGGCTGTCATCATTAAGATGTTTATATTGTGTTCTATTAAAAGAATAAAGTCCCTGACACCACTAATCAAATTAGAACTAAACTTGATCACAAATGTCCTCTGGTGGCCCCTTAAAATTTGCATTTGGCATGTCTTCATCCAATCCAAGGTGGCCTCCAGCAGGGAACATAGTATAACATTGAATCCTATTGGAAATGCCTTATATCTATGTCAGCCATGGTCAAGGTGAGCGACAAAGGCTCTTGAGAGCCTCTTGTTCTTCATCTTGAATTCAAAATGAGGCCTTCAACAATAAGCTTTGCTGAAAAGCAATGAAAGGATATGAAATAAATGTACATGAGACAAAGTCTCTACAAATACATGGTAGAACCAAGCAAAGGAACAACGCTTTATTGTTGTTCTTCGTTCTGAAGTCACCATGAGGCCTTCAACAATGAACTTTGTTCACAGCACCGGTTTGAGCGGAATTGATTGCTATATTTCGAGCAATGGTTACATGGATTTCTTAACTAAGAACAGGTAATGCCTTACACTACCTATACGCCGATCCAATTGTACAACTTTTAATAAAAATCCATTCGTTTTGGCAAATGACCATCGATAACATTGCAAATTAATTTCATAAGAATTGTGCCTCTTTAAAAAAAATACAGAAAATCGTACAGTGTGGTTGATTCTATTTAAGTGCACGGCATATTGTCAACGTATATTTGTTCAGCCTTACAGCAATTCCTTCAGACAAAACATAATAAATTGGCATAATATTTCTTACTTTTTGAACAATTATAATGTGATAACGTTTATTCTGCTAGGAACAAATACTGTAATACATGTTAGTTGGAAAACAATAAAATAGTTCATCATTTTGAAGGTTCAAATAGCACATAATATCATGAACATATTAATGCAAAATTTTGTTCCGAAATACATGTATGCATGAATCAAATAAGGATAAATATGTATTAAAAAGGACAATCTATAAAATTTTGTAACGTGCTGTAACAGACAATTCAATTAGACCAAATAAGTGAAACAAATATCTAGTCGTTACAAAACAACAACACATACATCACCTGAATGGAAGACAGACTCGACATGTTTTCGTATTTCTGTAAAATCTTATGCTTGAAAGGTTAAGCACCAACAATAGAAGCGAAAATTGCATGTAATATGCAGCCTTCTTCTTGTTAGAAAAATTAGAAAAAATATGCACTCTGAACGTCTTATCCTGAACCAATTTCCATTTCCAGTCCTGCACAATTTTGAACAAAAAGCTACAATTTCAATCCTTGACATAAGCAACTGTGATATTTTGTAAATGGTTCGCGCAAATAAACAAATCAAGTCAGACTTGATAGGATTTGATTTAATTCTTCCAGACATTCATCGTCTTAAATATGCTAAAGTGGGAAAATACACACCACCACCCACTTCAGATACTATGGTGTTTAATCAAAGTACAAAAAATACCGAAGTTGCATAAAAACAGTAAATTTCATTATGCTGTACACGTGTTTTAGAAGTAACCTCTTATCAGCAGCAATAAAATCAAATAATATGGGAAGTCACAATCCAAAATTTTAAAGTTGTCCAAAAAAGAAGTACTCATTACCAAAAATATCGAAATAGGAAGCCAAACACAGTACCAAGGACCCGAGTCTAGTATTGTCTATTCTAAAGAATAGACAATTATACATGCCTACTAGAGATTTCAAAACGGATAGGAAATTGAACAAGACTTTCTTGATTATAGGTGTATTTTATTGCAATCAAAGAACATCTTGTGCATACAGAAAATGAATATTTTTCACACCTATCAGTTTCGACAAATATTGTCCACCGACTTATTGTGTCCAATCCTGCACATATATACGACGGTGGTGTATAGACATGAAATGAAGGTTTCATAATAAAGGACTTTATAGCTAGATTTCACGTTTTCCCGGGTTTGACTTAACCCTGGATTTACTCACTGCCAGTTTGCTGAGCACCGAATATAAAGCAGAACATACCCTTTTCCGGAGCTGCTGTTTTCACTCCAACATTTTTGAGTGTTAAAATTTTAATTGCTTTAGTTTAAAGTGTTACATTTTTCTTATGTTCGTATATTATGTAAATTTATCGGTTCTCTTGTCCTTTGTTTTCTGGTATTTTCATTTTTAAAATGTCTCTGTATTCCACTTACATACTTTATTTTTGGGTTATTTTACAGCTTGTGATTGTGACGAGAGTACGGAGTTTTGCAGCTTTAGACTGATGCTTTCACATTTGACTAGTTCAAGCATTTATTTTCATCAAAACTATTTGACTTGACATGTACCTGGCTACGATTTAACTTTTGACATTCAATTCTCAAATGACGGGTGATGAATGCATAGCAGGAGACACTAATCATTGTACTTTACGACAGGATATGGAGTAGATGAACATGAGACCATAACATGTATGTTAACTCCAACTGCAAAAATTGTAATGAGTTATATGGCCATTTCGGAAATTAATTCGCCATCGGCAACACTAGAACCTAAATATAGGAAACCCAAAGTTTCAAAAGATGTTTAAAATTCATAAAAGCAAACGAAATCCGAATAGTTAGTAATAGGTAATATAACTAAGGACAAAAGTACTAACCCTGTTGACGCATCCGGTTTCACTCATTAGGGAATTCATGTAGACATATCTACTCTACTCTAGAGCTGCCGCTAGCTATAGCTAGTGCCGCTACCAAGTCCGGCCATCCCGAATTCCCATCTTTGTCTTTGTTTGTCTTTTTGACATTTAATTGTATTTTCTTGTGCAGTCTCCTGGTAGATTGCGCCGTGTGATTGTAATTTTCGGTCATTTTAAGTATTTCCTGTAATTTTTTTCTACATAAGACCTTTCTACTTTTTGATTGGTTTATCTGTTAAATGGGTTGTGAGAATTAAGAGTCAGTATACTTTGCTATTGAACATGCATTCAACAGAATCAACTTTACCTCCAATTCGTTAATTCAGCGTCTTTCTGTTATCTATTCATTTCTTCTCCTATGAAACATGTTATAGTTAGAATTCTGGTCATAATTATGGTCATAAGGATATGGAGTAAATGCACATGAGACAAAGTCTCTACAAATATTTTGTAAAAAAAAGCAAAGGAACAACGCTTGTATTGTTATTCTTCATCTTGAAGTCACCATGGGGCCTCCAACATTGAGCATTGTTCGAACCTCATAGTAAGTTCAAGACGGCCCCTAGCACAAGTTTGAGCGGAATTCTTTGCTAATTGTCGAACAACGCTACATCCATGTTTTCTCATGTGGATGTGGGATTTTCAACAAACATAAATTAAACTAGTAAGGCGCTCTTACATGTACAATCACTGTCCTCCGTTGCCCGACAAAAGTACCAGTGTCTTTTGCTGGTGGACGACTACAACACACAGACATACACAAAGCACTCATCAAGTCAACTGTAAGAAAACTTGGCATTATAAAATAGTGAGACGCGGGCACTTTAGACAGGTGGTCAGAACAAATAACATTTCGAAATTAAAAAATAAAAAGGCCAAAATTTGAAAGTATGATAGTATATCCATATGAGAAATTCTCTCGAAAGTCTTTTTGCAATCAAGTTTTAAAATATGCCTAGCAAATACACATCCATCCAAAAGGTCGCCATTAGGGAACACCTATCAAGATTGAACCTTACAGAATGCACATTATGCTATCTTCTACCCTGAAGAGGAAGTAAAACTTTGACAAATTGGTCTTTGGCTGCTTCGCTTTGACAAATTATGAGTCCAATTATCTTTTCTCACTGTACCTCAGTTGACTGTTTGCTGAATGGACTTACCGTAATTTGTAAACATATAAATGGCAAAAGTGTGGAAAACAATATCAAATCTTTTTCAACCTATGTACCCCAAAATGCCAAGCAAAAGATGATCAGAGTACATTGATAGAATAGGAAAAAGAAGGGAAACGGGGAATGTGTCGAAGAGACAACGACCCAAAGGGGAGTAATAAAAACTGTTGACTTCTGACAACATCAAAGCTTGCAATAAATAAACTATTTTAAAAGAATATTTTCCTGCGTTTCCAAAATAAATCTCAAATTATATGACATCGAGCATCACACCATTGTTAAGATTTTGTTTAAACTCCTTCTTCGAATGAATCTCTAACTATATCCTTTTTTGATGGATCATCACAAGTCGTAAACTGAACCCAGGCATCAACAACATCCTGTAAAGGGACGGTGCCATCTTTAGGATTCATCATAGCAAAATTATGACGTACTAATTTTTCATTGTCATGTCCAAAAGCTTTAAAAGCAATAATCAATTCGTCTTCGGATATTTCTTTATCTTTGTTGGTATCAAAGACGCTAAATATTGTGCTGAAACATGTCGCCATTTTATCCACAAAGGCGGGTTTGTCAGCTGTGTATTCTTTTTCAACTTTATCCAAGAATTGTTCCAGTGTGATGGTAGAATCCTTATTTGGAAGGATGTATTCTGTCCACCATTTTTCAACTGCGGCATTGATATTCTTCGCTTTATCTTCCGGTAGGTGATTTAGCTCGACGAACTTACGTCGGCACTCCTCTACGTCAGCAAAGGAAACACCGCCATCATGATTAACATCCAGGGATCTATACCACATGATCCATTTTTTATTCAAATACTCCATTCTGCTGTAAATAAGAATAAAAGTATCGAGTCATCATTTCAATAGACCTCTTCGAAAATTCATTTTTCCCTTTGGGTCCAAATACTGATTTCACTTTTTTAGAACGGTACACACATTTCCGGGTATTCAATCTGGATGAGAAATTAATTCTCGGAAGTGGACAAGAAAAAATATTTATCTTCCTCCGATTAAATAGAGAGCTCATATTAGGAAAAGAAAACAACATTTTCTAGATAGGGATATATTAATATTGATATTTAATCTTCTCATTGCGCCGTTGAATTTTTCAGTCACATGATTAAGGCTTAAATGCAAATTATGTTTGCAGTATGGCTTATTTTTTACATACATTTTGCAACCACTATATCAGATAATACATCCTAAAGAGTGTTACCACCTCACTGTCACAGGCATACAACACAAGTATAATAGCTAAGATGTGCTTTTGCTATATGCTTAAATAATTCCAAATGTAATTGTAACGTTCATTTTCATTGGTCAACGTCATGAATAGCAAACGGAAATATTTTTCAATATTTCCGTTTGCCCATTAATCTGCTCCGCAAAAATATAGTGCAGCAATTAAAGACGTCGTTAAAATGGATCACACAGTTTTTAACATACGAAATTGGAATTATAAGGATTAAACACT
>MJUU01064104.1:88043-100959 GCA_002080025.1 Modiolus philippinarum
AGAGGAGAAACATATTTCTCCAACCGCTCAGGAAACGTGAAAACAGGACAGAAATTAGAGGAAGTCTGTTTCACGATTTCTCGAGTTCTTCATCCATGAAAAGGTGTGTAAGCCGATAACTGTCCCTGTTTGTGACTGTATGCATGTAGTTTGCGGGGGCACGTTTAATTCATAATAATGACGTATACATGTAGAACTACGCACGCGATTGCATTTTCAACCTTAAATGTCACTTATGTTCAAAATTTCAAAAGTTTTGGTTTTCGAAAAATTTCGAAAAATAAGCTGAACGCCATAGTCAAGCGACGTCTCTTTTGTCTTTAAGAAAGAATACAGCTCTATTTATTTCACATAGTTTTTACAAGGTGAAATGTACCAACTGCCATCAAAATTATCTGCAGGCTTTTCGATATTCTTTGCTATAGTCCTTTTCAAATCAACGACAGTAGAATACCGAAGGAACAAAGCACACGATTACACAAATCAAAGTCCAGAGACAAGGCAAAAGCAAGAACACCAGAAGACCGAAGACCAAAGACACCACATGCCCGCAAAACACACGAACATTACATATGCAACACAAAAAACTAAAGCACTAACAGTGTGAACTCTCAATAAACAAGAGTGCTCCGGAAGGGTAAGCATGTCCTGCTCTGTATACAGCACCCGTCACATTGTCAGTGGGTCAATCCAGGGTAAAGTCAAAACCGGTAATGTCAAATCCGGGAAGACGTGAATCTAGCTGAAAATGTCAGTTTTTATTTGTGACACTGACATTTCATATCTATCTATGATGTCGTGGTTACGGCCATAGAATTTCTGAAGTGACGAAAGTAACAACGCCTGAACATATCCCTGACTCGGCAGTTTTTGTGACAGTGCTTTTGCTCTTTTCACGACAATTTCAAAATTATTCTTTTATAGGAAGTTGACACATGTCATGCTTTATTTTCCAAATATGGTTTTGCGATAACACAGGTAATCGTGTAATTAACTTGACACCTGCTTGACATGTGCAAATAATAAGAATAAATAGATAAAAATGGCTGCCAACAAGAAAGAGCAGTACCGTAAGGTCTCCAAAAACTCAACATATTCTCTTCATTTTCTTTAGAGGGTGGCCTCTGGAAAAAATTCTATAAAATCAACGGAAACTTGATATTTTTCGAAATGTGTGTAGAAGTACTTCTAATAGGTAGAGCAAACTAACAACATATAAAGTGTCTCATTCTGTGGTACTGCCAGTACTTAGTAAATAAACATGACATCATTAAGCTCCGCCTATTATGGGGAGAGCTTTCAGTAGTGTAGGGAAGAATTATAATGGGATGATTGGAGGACATTATTTGAAATAAATGTTTTTTAAAAGCTAGTTCATAGGTGATGCTTAAAGAGAGAAATAAGTAACCTGACAGCATTCTACAATTTTTCAGAGCGAGTATTAGGATTGATTGATTGATTGATTGATTGATTGATTGATGTTTTACGCCAACTTCAGCAATATTTCAGCTATATTGTGGCGAGAACTGTCAAGTAATTTGAACAATTAGCGAGTATTAGGAAAAGGGGGTCGAAGTAAGAAATTCAGTGCGAAATTGCTATATCCGTTTTCAATTCACAGAAATGGCTAAAAAATGCCCCATGACCCTATGTTTTCATGGTGCCAAAAAATAGACCCACATTTATATTTTACTAAATGAGATAAAGAAATTCCCGATTAATTACGGGAAAATTACAATGAGTGTCCATTGTCTTAGAAGTTAACATAGAAAGTAATGGAGATTTATTTACTGTATTCACACCTAGAAAGAGTTATTTCCGCCAAAATTCGTCACGTCTTGCATGTATATCTCAAAAAATTTTAAATGAATTTCTATTTTCTTTTTTATTTTTATTGTTTTTTTTGCTTCCGTTAGTAATTTTATAGGGTCTGTAAGTCTCGTTAAATTTTGGAACTTCCGGGTACATGATTTGTACCCGGAAGTTGCATTTTTAACAAAAACTTGTGACGTTTCAAGCAATAACATCGGACGTCATAATCCTGCAACGTCATATTTTAGCGGGAAACATTTTCAAATTTTAAACTTATCGTGAATTCTCGGTGTCACATGACGAGACTTACAGACCCTATTGAAAATCTTGGTTTAAATAAAAGCGTTGGTTGATTTCTTTTGACATTTAGTCAAATAAATATCATTTAAAAGTCTTTTTTAAAGAAAATACCACTTGAATATAAATATAAACGTTGCTCTTGTATGCAGTGACCACGAGTCATACTTAAAAGGGAATTTTCTCTTTCATAATTATGTGAGCACATCTTAGATCTGGGATGGAGTATCTAAAAAAAAGGACTAAAAGCTATCATTCTATATCATTTTTGATCGAATGGTACTTGTCAACACATAAAAGAAACTGAAGTGAGAACTTTTGCAATTCGTTAGTACAAAATGTAAATCTTGAAGAGGGGACTGTTTAATCTTAAGTGCCCTTCATTCTCGTGTTAACATGAACTATTTTGAAGATCTTTAAAAAGCAGGTTTTGATTGTTCGATTGAAATTTTATTCTTTTTCAGAACATATACATGTACTATTGAAATGTGTGTTAATGTTTATATTATAAACTTACGTTTAAAAAATGTCCTGCAAAAAAGAAGATCACAACAATGACTGGTATTATCACTCTATCTGCATTATCACATGATATTACGAAATTTACATTGAGAAATCGTGACTATTAATCAAACTTTTAACGTTATCACGATGGGTAAATAAATTTGAAAGACTAACTGTCTGTTTCTGCTAAATTTCGATATAACATTTTGTTGTTTGTTGCATACTACAGTTGACTCACGGATAAATAATGGACATAGACATAACACACTAAATAATGGACATAGACCGAACACGCTAAATAATGAACATAGACCGAACACACATGGTTGACCTGGAAAGATATTTCATTATATCCTTCCTAAACTCGTCTGTCTATAGCCAAGATAAACTATTTCTATCACTTCGCGTCCGTCGCCCGTCCGTCTGTCCTTTTGAACGCCTCAAGTTTTTGTCACTGTTAACCTGCCGCATTTTTATAATGCCTTAATAGTTCAATGAAGACAGACGGCTGATTTCATCAGTTTAGAAATGTATACATAAGGGTTACCGTGATTTACGCTACCATATTTATGATGTAAAAGCAATGTTGCAATATCCTTTTTAAAAGACACAACTTGTCAAAGAAAGTACAAAGAATATTATGTTTACTACAGGTTGGTGAGGTTTGGCAGTGGCAATGAAGTCTTTCACAAACTGTTTGTACATGTCGATTCATTAACACTTTTTTTCTCTGAAATCACCATGACGCTTTGAAGTCTGGATAAGTTATCCAGACAGATTTTATAGAGAAAATCAGAAAAATGTTAAGGAATTGAATTGGTGGTTTGTAACCTTACGGCTACAGACGTTATTAGAATTTTGAAAAAAAAACAGCAAAACAAAACTGAAATAGAAAGGACCAATATGCTCGCAAATATCTGTCCAATTAATGTTTGTATTAGAAGATGTTGACAGGCATAAAATTCAATTAACGTACAGGTGCAATTTACCCCCCCCCTTTTTTCCTTATTGCTAAGAAACAGTAAGGGCTAATGGTGATCCCGGAAGAATGCAAAGAAACGAACCCTATAAAAGTGAAAAAAAATCATTAATGTATATGCATCTTTTTCGTTAATTTTTTGTTTATTGTTTTGTTTGAAAGTGGCCCTTTTCAAAATTGTACAGGTATGTGAACAATCGAGTATCCTTGGATATGGGTTTACCCATATCTTTTCTTGTTATTATATTTGTCAGATAATTGTTCACTTTTATTCTACAAACACAGATAAACTTGTATTAGACAAATAACCTGTGTCATCCATCTGTTATCACTTTAAAAATATTTTGTCAGCTACATTCAAAGCCAAATGGATTTTTTATTATTACATGTAGGTAGCATAGGTGCGATCCTCAGATCGGGAAATTTTTCTACATGAATATTGTCTCAAATTAAGCTAATGATTAACTGAAACATAACAAAAGCTCAAAGTTAAGTAAACGTCATATAAATAGGCATTAAAAAGTAATGAGGTAGGAGTTGATAATTCGATGTAAATACTTCGCGGTAAGTAAATAAATTGAGGTTACCTACGAAAGCCTAGAGGGGACTTCTTAATTCTTAATACTTAAGACTTAATACTTAATTCTTAATACTTAATTTTTAATTCTTAATACTTATTTCTTAATACTTAATTCTTAATTCTTAATACTTAATTCTTAATACTTAATTCTTAATTCTTAATAATATATTTTAATGAAGTTGTACACTCTGCACACGACACGCATTATTAATTGATCAATTTCATACATGTATGTCAACGAGTAAATATCATGCCTAAAAATGGGGTTGATTGATTCAAACTTTTCGTAAGAAAATGAAACAGCTAAGACAAAAAATGTAAATATTTTGAAACATGAAAATTTGCGATAAGTAAATTAAAAAATCCGCGACAAACGCACTAATTAACAATTTCACTTATTTCTTAGTTGTTTATATTTTAAGTGTTAATTAAATAAGACATACAGATTGAATGTGTAATACATGAAATTTCTGGGTTTTATTTGCTAACATGAACATGTGCATTCAATTAAGATATTGCAAGTTTCCAGATAAAACCGGTTTTCGGGCCAACACGTAAGTACTGGTTACTGGGTTGGAGAATACCCCTGGGTACTAATAGTCCACCAGCAGAGGCATCGACCTAGTGGTTATAAATAACATAATACCGAAGTTGCTGTTAATTTGGATTCTGCAATTGCGCATTTCGACAACTTATGTCTCTTAAGTGCAGATAAAAATCAAAATATTGGAAATCCATATACCCAAATATGTCTAAAGACTGATAGAGATCAAATTACCAATAAGATCTAAATAGAGAAGCCAAATCAGCTAAGAACAGAGCTATGCAAGAGGAAGACACCCCTTAGTTTTGAACAAATTTTGTTCAATTTTGATATCTAGAGTAAATATAGAAACTGTTTCCAAGATGAAGAAATTGTTTGGTCAATACAGTCCATAAATAAAAAATAAAGAAATCACATCTATTGCTTAAACACTGATAGTGAACTTTTCGACTCGCATTTTGTTGATAGTGCAACCTATATTGATTGCAGTAAAAGCAGAGAAGCCGTTTTAGGGTAAGTGCAAAGGTGGGCGATTATGTAGTTTTCTGGAGTAGCTCGAATTTTCCAAAGTAATGAAAAAAAATACAGGGAGGCAGAAAAACATATTCATTTTTACAAAAATACTGGAGCACTATACATATTGAACAAAAAGAAATGCTTTAATATTCCATTGTCTTTCTAAAACGAACATGAACCTCCTACCAAAGTCATCATTGGATGTCATTTACTGAGTAATAATGTCGAATTATCAAGATAACTTGCCTCAATTTATATGAAACTATATAGAAATTTGGCATTATGTTATTAAACAACGGCAGTAGAATACAGAAGGAACAAAGGAGTAGATCTAGAAATTACAAAAATCGAAGTCCAAAGATATGGCCAAAACGAGAACACAGAAAACAATGACATTAGACAGATACAAAGCACAGAAATAGAAATCACAACATTCAAAACAAAGGCACTCACAGTGTGAGCTCTAGTTAAACTGAGAGTTACATCAGGTGCTTCGGAAGGGTAAGCATGTCCGGTTCTGTTAACAGAAACCGTCACAATCCAGGAAAATGCCAAAATCGGTAGTCAAATCCGGGAAGACGAAAATCTAGCTGAAAATATCCACTTTCATTTGGGATACTGACACGTCATATCTTTTAGTAATGTTATGGTGACTGCCATAGAATTTCTTGAGGAATGAAATTAACATAGATTGAACAAATCTCTGACTAAGCAGCTTCTTGGACAGTGTTTTTGCTCTGTTAAAAAAAATCACTGTACTAACTACACGCTCGACAGTAAGGAATCCACTGTGAAATGTAGACTCCATAGGCTGGAGAGGTATGTATATTGCTGCTAAGAAAGGGAAAGTTCACAATTGGGAAATTAAAATCATCACGCTTGTCATATAGCTTAGATTTCAAACGTCCATCTTCGTCAATATAAAATAAAAGATCTAGGTACGAAGCTGAAGTAGGTGTGTCAGTTGGTTCTTCAATTTCAAGCTCATTGGGATAAATATGATGTAAATACTCCTTGATTTTAGGATTATTAAGAGAAAGTACATCGTCTATGTAGCGGAAGCTGAAATTAACGGACTGGGCTAAATGTTTTTGTTTTCTTTGTGTAAGCCCTTTGAAAAAACTTGGCCTCGTACGAGTAAACGAAAAGGTCAGCTAAAAGCGGCGCACAGTTAGTTCATATAGGAATCCCTATTGTTTGTTGGAAAACACGACCTCCGAATTCGACACAAATAGTGTTGCTCTAAAATTCTAACATTTTGATTACATCAGTCTCAGTGTACTTCTTGTTTGAATAAGTGTGGTTCTTAACAAAAAATGTATTTTCTTTCCCTATAACTAAATAGGTGTATCTGCGTCCTCAGTTTTTAGTGCAGAAACATTAATGTATTAAATCTGCAATTACTGTTTTCAGTTTACTGTGTGGCAGGGTTGTATTAAGAGTAGAAAAGTCAAAGGTTTGAATGCTATGACAATGGATAAGGCTGGTTGAAGATAGCTGTTCAAGGAGATCTTTGGAATTTTTAAGCATCCACATTTGATTCACGCCGCTTGTGGAGTAAGCTTTATCACAGTATCTTTTAGGCCATCTATGACTGCGGTCAACAAAGTAGTGAGAAGCTGTGAAAGACGTTCAGTGGTGCATCTGGAAGACCCGACAATGAATCTACTTTTGTATGGATTTTTATGTAGTTTTGGTACCCAGTAGATGTAAGGGAGTTGGTTGTTTTCATAATTGGCTTTTATGTCAAATGATGCTAGAACTGAAGTGTAATTTTTACAATCTCATCCATCGATATTGTAGTATGATATGTCCATCTCCTTGACAAGACAGTCAAAATAGTGTTTCTTACACACAAACAGTATGTTGTTAGAAGCTTTGTCTGCAGGGACAATGACGTAATTTTAATGGAGGTTGGTCAGAGTTCTAACTAACTACACGGGGATCTTCAAATATACTGGGATTTCTGGATTTTATTGCTGTTTTTAAGCGCCGGATGCGATTTGAAATTAATGACTTTATGGACCTGATCCAGTCGGACAATGTCTCAACATCCTCTTTATCTTTCTTTGCCCACTTCCAATCATAGTCTTCAACTGAATCCATCAAATGTTTGAAATTGTACTTCCAGTTGTTGTGCTGGGCTCACGGAATTTGGGACCTTTTGAGAAGATATCTCGTAGTTTGAGGTTGTCTACGATATCTAGGACACCAGTTATAACGTGTCCATCCGGAATATATTTTTATGGGGAAGAGGAGCAAGCACAATCAGATGGTTTGGTTTTTAAGTCAACAATTTGGAAGTCACGCGATACCCGTTTGTTATTGAAAATGGAAGTTGCAATTATAAAATAACACTTAACTTATGTTAAAATATCGCATTATTTTTTACAAATATCACGTTAAAAGTATGGTAAAAAGCATTAAAATATGAAAATCTTTTAAATAATCATTAGAATTATTGCAATAAATTAAGATATTTAAGAAAATTTTTGTGATAAATTTTTGTAATCATGAAAACCTTTGTGATACATTTGCGTAATTATGAAATTATTGCGATAAATTTTCATATTTTATCGAATATAAGCACTATGAGGTGGCATTCCCTGGCTTCCGTAGAGACTTTTCCTTTGAAAAACTTATTTGTTTCCTGCTGTGAAGATCAAAGGTCTAACACTGACTATATCTTTGCATTACATTATTAAATCCATCAAAAAGATTACTGATACCTATTTCTTAATTCTTAATACTTAATTCTTGTTTCTTAATAATTATTTCTTAATACTTATTTCTTAATTCTTAATACTTAATTCTTAATTCTGAATACTTATTTCTTAATTCTTAATACTTAATTCGATTTCTTAATACTTATTTCGTAATTCTTTATACTTAATTCTAATTCTGAATACTTATTTCTTAATTCTTAATACTTAATTCTTAATACTAACTTCTTAATTCTTAATGCTTAATTCTTAATACTTAAGGCTTAATTCTTAATACTTGATACTTAATTCTTCATACTTAATTCTTAATACTTAATTCTTATTTCTTAATTCTTATTTCTTAATACTTAATACTTATTTCTGAATTCTTAATACTTAATTCTTAATTCTTAATATTTAAATTGTCTGATTATATTTTAAAATATTACAATCTTGCTGCTCTCCCTTGTCTAGAGCAAAACCAGCTTGGCAACGCAATTTGAAAACCCAACGGATCATATCCCGTGGCCAGAAGATGAGTATCGTGTTTTAGACTGGAGCTGAGCTCTTCATAAATTTATGGACAAGATTCATTTTCAACTACTATTTGCCAACCGCCTCGCCGAGATCTTGGTCATCTTGTTGAAAGGCAAAAACCTTCAGAAGCACTGCGATGGTCTCGAAGAGTGGAAGGAGAGACTAGTAGCCTCTTTTTACGTCACCACCATTAAATAAATTGACGCTTCACTTTTGCAGAAAATTACAATCAATACCGAAGCCAAGCATGGGTTCCTCTTCATCTTCTCTGGGGACCAAAGCAAGATTTTGACCTGATTCAACCCATCCGAGGAAATCTTACGAGACTCTGGAGACATCCTGCCCCATCCCTAATATCGCTGCCGGGAATAATTACTTCCGATATTCCCCAAACGGTGGTGTCCACTGGTTTCACGTTGCAGTGAGCATCAGCTTATACGGCAACGACAATATCAATCATGAAATCCAGCGGCAACTGCAGCTGAACAAACACAAGACCATTATTCTTCTTCATGCTAACTATGGGATTCTGAGAGCAACGGTCATCCTCGACAGAAGCTACCGGACCGGGTTACAAAAGGCAAAATAGGGTTGCCCTGTGAGCGTCCGATTGCTGCATTCCGACCTATCTGGTGGGCATAAGATGCTCCAGTGCATTACTATGCTTTTGTAGAGCTGTAAGGATGGTATTGTCTTAGAGATTAGCCCAAAAGCAGGTGAGGTATAACGTACACAAAGGTGGATTCCCCCCTCTGTTGTGCTACCTATGCTAGCCAAAACCTTGCTACCTGCTTTGGGTGTGAGTGCATTGAGTGATTTGGGCAGTGCAGTCATCCAAAAAGACGTGGGATCCGGATAATACCTCAAGAAGGATGGTAAAGAGTGTTGCAAAATTTTGATGTACTAAAAGAATTGATTATTACGAAATAAAAATTAAGTAGTAAGAATTATAATTTATTTATCATTAAGTATTAAGTATAAGGCATCTATTATTAAGAATTAAGCATAAGGAATTAATTTTTAAAAATTAAGTTTTAATCTTTAAGAGTTGTACGAAAGCGTAGGTTCAGCACAGAGGCGATTTAACATTGTAGTGCCTTGCACTGATTTAAAAATTAGTGTCATTTTGATAATTTGAAAATAAGAAAACGACCAGAATTTAGATAATTCTACACTGCAAAATCGACTCAATTAACTTATAACAACATCAGATGATTGCTAGATGACGAGTCGTTATTTGTCAAAATGTAATGTCTTATTGAATATTTGTATATTTATTTCACCTGTAAAATAATTAACCCTAAATTGTAGGATGTCAATTTCGAAAACACCAGCCATACATTAATTCATTTTTTTTTCTTTTTTGGAAAAAATTGACTGGAGACTTTAACAAATTAAAATTATGCACTCAATTTCTAATGCACATGGCTTTAAAAGGTTCCTTCAAACTCCACTCTTTTCAAATTTATACGACAGTGAAAATGACCTTCTTCTGGCGGATTTTACTGCCAAATCGTCGAACAGAAATACAAAAAAACCTAGAATAAGCGACAAAAATTGAAACTATAAGCGTTATAATGAATAAAGATAAAAAGGGACTCAAAGAACCATATTTGCCAATATCTTATCATTTATTTGTTTCGTTTTTAAGTGAATGACACACGTGCATGAAGTATGTATTGTACCTCGAAACATGCCCCGTGCACATGCACATGTACTTGTATAAAATAATACCCAGTAAATTTCATGTAGAACAATTTTTATCTGTAGGTCTTGCTTAATACACACCGCAAACTTGAAATATAAACAACTAAGAAATAAGCGAGAAATGTTAATAAGTGACTTTGTCGCTGATATTTAAATTTCTTTTTTGCAAATTTTTATGGTTCGAAATTTTTGCACTTTTTGACGTAGCGGTTCCATTTTTACGAACAAAAACGTTACTTTTAAAGAGATAAAAGGAAAAGTTTGAATCACTCAACCTCATTTTTTTGTGGTATGATCTTTATTCGTTGACATACAGGTATGAAATTGATCAATCAATAATTTATTAATACAAAAATGCGCGCCGTGTGCAGAGTGTAGTGTACAACCGCATAAAGAAGTAAGAATTCAGAACTAAGTATTAAGAAATAAGTATTAAGAATTAAGTATTACGAATTAAGAATTAAGTATTAAGAATTAAGTATTAAGAATTAAGTATTAATTTTGAGCAGAAACAAATCCAGGGACAATAGGATGATATGAAAAGGTATTGTATTACGAGAAAACAAGCAAAGGAGCATTCAGAATATACGAAAAGTGCAACCGTTTGCATTGATTCCCAAATGTTGCTTTGTCGGGCATGACAAAATGAATATATGGATGTAGCATTGTTCAACATTTAGTTGAATTCCGCAAGCGAATTCCGTTAAAACCGGTGCTAGAGGACCGTCTTGAATTTACAATGAGGTAAGAGTATTTGCTCTTTGTTGAAGGCCCCATGATGACTTTAAATTGAAGAACAGCAATGAAAGCGTTGTTCCATTTTCTCAATCTTACCATATATTTATAGGGATTTTGTCCCATGTACATTTACTAAATGTCCCTTTATTAGTTCTTGAGTACTAGTAAAAAGGAAGCAAACACATTTTTGTTAGATATTAGCAGTACTAAAATCCACTATTTCCCTCATAGCTACATTTTGTATCTATTAATAATCTATCCATAACCTCGGTATTTTTTTTATTTGTTACATTAACTGACTGCTGAGCAACCAATGAACCCCAAAGCTAACAGTGAATATATAAAACGATTACATTTGAAACAGTAAAGCTTGTGGAACAAAATCATTATTTTAATACAAACTGTTTCTGCGTTTTGCAAATAAATCTCATAATTCATTTTATAATATATATGCATTAATTTTCACCATTGTTTTCAATAATGAAACAATTTCTTAAACTCCTTCTTCGAATGAATCTCTAACTATATCCTTTTTTGATGAATCATCACAGGTCGTAAACTGAACCCAGGCATCAACAACATCTTGTAAAGGGACTGTGCCATCTTTTGGATTCATCATAGCAAAATTATGGCGTACTAACTTTTCATTGTCATGTCCAAAAGCTTTAAAAGCAATAATTAATTCGTCTTCGGATATGTCCTTATCTTTGTTGGTATCAAAAACGTTAAACAGCGTGCTGAAACAAGTAGCCATTTTGGCAACGAAACCGGCCTTGTCAGACGTATATTCCTTTTCCAGTTTTTCTAGGAATTGCTCCAGGGTAACTGTGGCATCTTTACTCGGCAGGATATAATCTGTCCACCATTTTTCGACCGCAGTATTGATACTTTTTGCTTTGTCTTCCGGTAGATGGTTTAGCTCCACAAACTTACGTCGGCATTCTTCGACGTCATCAAACGAAACGCCTCCATCATGATTAACGTCCAAGGATCTATACCACATGATCCATTTTTTATTCAAATACTCCATTCTGTTGTAAATTAGAAAAAAAGATTACTCATTCAATATTTAAATTATCATAATACAATGATTGAATATTTTACCTCGTGTAAATACGTTATAAATGTGTATTAAAAGGCAGTTGGTAATTATAGTTGATCCCAGTTTGGGTGTGTTCATAAACAAGAGTCTCACATGTGAGCCTGTATCGCTCACCTAGTGGCTATTGATCAAAAACGATATTCCCACAGGGTTAAATGATTTATCTGAATTGGCAGACTATTGGTAGTAAGTTCATTCATCTGGTAGATAACTGTCATGTTAAAATGCATAGTTGATATCAATTTGGATGACTGAAATGGCTTTCAAGAATAAACAAATTCCAACATTTTTCCATAGGGGCCGATGTTGAACCATATTCCTCGCTGGCAGCCATTTTTGATTTGTGATTGCTACACATATATAGAATTTATTAGATTTACCATGCCTACTTCAGTCCGAAAGGTCATTGTGTGAAATTATCTCCCTTCTAAACACGCTAATGAGTAGGGCGTCTACTTCATCAGCCATATTTTAGAAACACGCCGTCTGTTGTAGTAACGGCTGGATATTAAGCTTGTTCCGATATATAAATCACAAAGAAATGATGCATTTAATAAAACAAAAACATCTACATAATAAAAGTTAACATTTTGTCTGCTATTGCACGTTAAATTGTTTATAGTTGATGTCAAATGTCTTCAATGTGACAACACTTAAATTAACCTGGCGACAAAAAAAATATAATTAAAAGGCAAAAAATTACCGGGGGCGGACACAATTTCTGAATAAAAAGATAGCCAAAGGATTAATCTTAAAGGGGAAATATGAAATAATTGATTTCAAAGATGTATATTTCAAAGATCCAAAATGATATCCCGTAACCAAGGTATAAGTGAGGGTGGTATTTTCCATTGTGTTCATTATTTGGCGTAAATGTTATTTATAAACACTGCCAAGG
>MJUU01064104.1:101002-135911 GCA_002080025.1 Modiolus philippinarum
AAAAATCAAATTACGATTACCTGAATGGGCCTCTGACCTTGAGTTGTAATCATGACGTATATAGGTAAATTCGATTTCATTTCTAAAAATAGAGCCAGTATTGCCGAAGGATCCACAAAATTTTGGGTTTTATTCTGGGAAATTGTGTGGAGGTGCGGAAATGAAATTGTGTACACGTATTGATCAATTCTTTATGAACCAGTATGTCAATTTTTGAGAAAATCTGGAGATGTATATTTGAGTCATCCAGAATGATAGACACCAACTTCAGTCCACTTATACAGCAATTTACCCACTAATAACAAACTTTACAATCAAACGGCGAACATTTACATTATTTCTGAACCTTAATGAAATACACGATTTAAAAAATCATTAAATTTTCTAATTAGAAACAACTTTTGGGGGTCTGTAACTACGCAAAACAATCTAAGTAGACCTTTTTTGTTTCGTTGAATGAAGAGTTCCATTTCTTTTGTTAAAAACAAATCACTGATCGGCCTGTACTTAATGTAAACTTGATATATGAAATGGTTTTCAAGATTACTAGAAGACTGGCGTGAAGCTTGTGATAATAACCATTATATTGCAGCTGTCCTTATGGACCTTTCGAAAGCATTTGACTGCTTACCCCATGAAATATTATTAGATAAGTTATTAGCTTACGGTGTATCACCACATTCAGTTTCCCTGTTAAAGTCATATCTCACTTACAGAAAACAACAAATAAAAGTAAACGGTGTTCTGAGCAGTTGGGCTGACATAATAAGGTTCAATTTTAGACCCTTTATTACTCAATGTCTTCATAAATGATATATTTTATTTTGTTCAAAAAGTGCCCTTATACAATTACGCTGATGATAATATCCCGTCTTTTAGCAGTCCTGATTTTGATTTGCTGATCGACACACTGGTGTCCGAGAATCAGGTGCCAAGTCAATAAAATGCAAGCGAATCCTGAAAAATTCCAGGTTATGGCAGTTGGTAAAAAACTTATTCAAAAACCTACTATTCAAATTCATGGAAATATTTTATCTTGTGAGGAAACTGTTAAGTTACTTGGTATTGACATTGATTATCAATTGAAATTTGATGTTCATATCAGTAAACTGTGCAGAAAGGCCTCACAACAACTAAATAGTCTTATACGATCAGAGTCTGTATTATCAAGATTCAACAAATCGACTATATTTCATAAATTTATTTTAAGTAATTTCAATTTTTGTCCACTCGCATGGCATTTCTGTATAGATGGCAATTCAGAAAAGTTGGAAAAAGTGCAAGAAAGAGCACTACGTTTTGAGTACCAAGACTTTAATTCATCATATGAAATACTTTTAGATAAAGCAAAAGTACCCGCAAAGAACGATGGCACCTGAGACCTTAAAATTGTAAGCAGTCTTTCTCCAGTGTGTCTGAGCAATTTACATGATTTAGTAAATTTGAAAAATTCAAAATGTAATTTCAAGCATAGTAATATCTTGGATTTGCAGCAAGTTAAAACATCAACACATGGTATGAAATCATTCAGGTATGCAGCTGCTTCACTTTGGAATAGTTTGCCTAACCATTTCAGGACTGAAAATAGTTTTTCAAACTTTAAAATCTTGCTTCAGTCCTGGAATGGCTCTGATTGTCGCTGCTATAAACATGTCGTTAAATTTCGTTTTGCTGTTTTTTCTGCTGTCTTTCAACTGTTCTGGTTTTCTCCTCCATTTTAAATTATTTTGATTATTTTAAATAAGTCGATAATAAACTAATTAGAAAGTTGGATAATTCTCACTATTTTAGCAAATATTTATTTATTTTTTTTTTTTGCTGTAACAAAAGACTAAATATAATTGAAATTATTTCTAAATAATGTTTGTATTTTTTTTATTTTTTAAAGCTAAAATTCTTATTGTATTTCAATTTTAATCATATAGTGCTAAATTTGCTTTGCTGAACGCTTCGATTTGTAAGATGTATTAATTTATTGCATGTGCTGTTATCTCTTTTTATGCTGTTTTTATGTTAATTTATATGTTTTAATATTCGGTAAAAAGCTCTCCAGAGCTTGTGTTTTGTATGTTGAATCTATGCCGAACCAAAATAAAGTTTACTTATCTTATCTTATCTTATACAACAACGGCAGTAGAATACCGAAGGAACAAAGAAGTGGTATTTACAAAAATCGAAGTCCAAAGACATGGCCAAAACGAGGACACAGAAAACAAAAATTAAATCATGCATCTGTTTAATGACTATCATGTTACCATGCCTAGCTAACTTGATGGATGAAATGCTTTGAAAGAATTAACAGTTTACAACATCCTTTTCGATCCTTTTTATTATTTCTTCCTTTTGATGTTAAAAATATTTCATATCCTTAAATGATGGTGCAACTGCTTTTTTAAGGCTTTTTTTCTTCTTTTGTGAAATTATGATTTATGTAAATAGTAACTGGTGAGCCTGCTTATGGACTTTTTCAATACCTGCTATTGAGGGATTTATTATTATTTATATCTATTATCTTAATTAAAGGTGTCTTTGATTCTTAGACTCATTTTGATTGTTTAATTATCCTTATTTTGTATAAACATACTTAAATTACCCTTTCTTTCAGTAATTAATTATTTATTGCAAGTGCTAAATAATTAATGATTATTCAATTCCTTGGTACCTCCATGAGGAGCCTCACCAGTGTTTATCAATGTCAATTTTGCTTGTATTTATGTTTTTGTTATTTGTATTGTATACCTTATGCATGTATTTAGGGAGAGGGCTTGTACAAGCTTTGTCTGTTGTCCAATCCTTTTATTCATTGAATGAAATATGTCTAAGTCAAATCAAAACCTATTTCGCAAAGTGTTTTTTGAAGAAAAAAAAACAAAATGTAAAAAAAAATACGAAAATTTGACCAATAAAGGACAATAGCTCCTATATGGGTAATTAGGTTTTCTTCAAAATTTTCAGGTGGGTAGATGATGACATGCTCAACATTTTTTGCATATAAAGTTGACCTCTATCTGATATAGTTTTTCTAACAAGAAATAAAAGATTCTGAAATTTTGAAAATTTGCGAAAAAGGCAATAACTCCAAGACGGGTTTTTGACTTTTCTTTCACCATGGCAGGTAGATCGTGCCATGCTAATCATTTTTCTTATTTAAGATTTTTCATATCAGTAAGTATTATGGATTTATTTGCAAAAAACAGCAATTTACCCATATGTTCTATTTTTAGAAATAATGGCCATACTGTTTGGTCCACGGACTAATCAAACACAATTTAGAAACTGCATATCCAGTTGTTTCGGAGAAAAAAAAATGAAATTGTTAACGGACGGACGACGGACACAAAGTGATGGTAAAAAGCTCGAATGGACTTTCAGGCCAGGTGAGCTAAAACAAAGGATGTAGTTATTACATAAATCAAAGTTTGGAAACATGGCAAAAATTGGAATACAGAAAAACAAACACATGAGACAGCCAGAGAGCAAGGAAACGAAACACAACATTCAAACTTAATGACATAACTAATACAAGTCCATAGACGAGGGTACTATAAACTTTGCTTTTGCATTGCGAAAAATTAAATAGCTTAATATTGCACATTTTGACGATTTTTTTTCCACATGCAACTTCTTTGTTTTTATGTGCCAGATCTTACATTGTCAAAAGGATTACCCACTAGGTTTCCAAAGTATGCAACTTAATTCATGACTATTAGCAAGTGTGTGCTTCTGCAACATGATTGCTAAAACTATTTACTGTGTTATCTCCATTTTTACTTTAAATCTGTCCCTTTGGTCCTCGGTCTTTTTATGTTCTCATTTTTTGCCGTGTCTCTGGACTTTGAGAGATTATATCCAAGGTGTGTTTTTGCTATACATGTACACGATAATTCCATTTTCTCTCAAATTCTGAACTCATGTGTTCAAAAAGATACATAAAAAATTCACATTTCGAAATAATCAGAAAACAAATCTCAATGTATCAAAACGATTTAAATATGCTAAACATTTTACTATATTTGATTATAAAAAGGTTGTCCAACTTTAATTTTTTCAGTAAATTTATTTTTTACTCTATGAATGAAAAATTTTGCATTGACAAAGGTGACTCTCATAAGCTATAGATACCAGGATTTGTGACGCTATGAATAAATTTAAATAACGAGATCGCGGATTTGGTTCGTGCTTTTGTCGGGAAATAGATGACAGTTATTGTAGGAGCACTTTTCCATGTTGACGATTCCGCATAAATGCAGCGTCGTCCGACATCTAGAATGAAATCATTTCAAACATATGCTTGGTTCCATCTTGAACTTACTATGCTCATTGTTGAAAGCCTTAGGCTGACTTCAAGATAAAAATAACAATACAAGCGTTGTTCCATTGTTTGATTTAGAGACTTTGTCTCAAGTGTATTTACTCCATATCCTTAAATTCTTTATGAAGGCTATCATTGTATAGTATGTTTGATAAGATGTATGGTAGTGATCAACACTTAGAAGAAAATGTATTTCGAAAAATTTGTTTTTAACAATTGCGTATAGATGGCTTTCAAAGGGAGGACTTTTCAAACTTAGCGTACATCTTGTGCTTGCGGTTACATTAATTATTTGTTAGATTTTGTTTTAAGTAGTTTGTTTTAAGTAGTGATGTTGTTCCAGTCAATATACTATTACAATGGTGTGTTACAATGTATTTATATACTTACATGTAACAGAATGGATCAGAATGTACCTGCAGTTCAGAAGTTCACAAAAATGACTAATTTTATCACTCTATCTGCATTATCACATGAGATTGTGTAGTTTACATTGAAAGTCACGACCCGTAATCAATATAAATTTGATAGCCTTACTGTTAGTCGTACTTTATCTAGACGTTACTTTTTATTCCTAGCATATTGCATTTGGCTATTAAGGTAGATCGACACTAATACACGGCGCATTCGATTGGTGCATTTGCGTGACACGAGTCGGAATTGACTTATTTTCAATATTCCTGTATTGCCCTTTTCATTGTGACGTCAAAATAGATTGATATACACTTTCCCGCGAATTAGCCCCCCTTTCCCGTAAATATTGTCCATTTTGTATACTTTATAAAATATCTCTCTTATTGAACGGTGACATATAGATTTTTTCAGCGTAACAGATAGCTGAAGTGTATATCTCTGAAATATCAAAAAAAAAAAAAGAATTTAAAAATCTGTCTGATATTTAGTTTATATGAAAGATAAACAATAAGCATGTTCTCACAAATCCCTATATATTCTTTGTAAATATTGCTGAAAAATACTGAATTTGGCCTGATTTTCAAGGCCAGATAACAGGACATATCACTTTTATTTTATTTTTGGAACATGTAGGTTAAGACCAACAAAATATCTTAAAAAGAAAAAAAATCTGTCTGGTATTTTTTTTAGGATCGAACTACCTTATAAAGTGTCCATAAGCAGTAAGATTTGTATGCTTATGTAAACACATCAAATTAAAAACGATGAAATACCGATACATTATTGAAGTGAAAATGACCACCCTTTATCCCTGTATTGCCCTACAAAAAACTAGTTGAGAGGCATTAAAACACATACAAATAATTGTCTTTGCTTACGAAATGAAGAATATGTAAAAACGATCCCTTCCAAATATTTTGAAAATGAAAAAATTGAAGTCTTTTTTACATAGTTGATGGATATTTTATATAAAAAATGTCAAAACCTAAGTAGTATCTCCCTCTTGCATAGCTCTATCCAAAGTTGATTTTGGTTTTCCTTTTTAGCTCACCTAGCCTAAATGGCCATGTGAGCTTTTGCCATCACTATGCGTCCGTCGTCCGTCCGTCCGTCTGTCAACCATTTCAAAAATCTTCTCCTCTGGAACCACTGGGCCAAATGTTACCAAACTTGGCCTGAATCATCACCAGAGTATGGCTTCTCAAAATTGTGTTCGATTAGGCGGCAGGTCAAACAACATTGCCGCCGTTGCTAAAAATAGAACATAGGGGTAAATTGCAGTTTTTGGCCAATTACTCGAAAACAGTAACAGATATCAAAAATCTGACAGATTAAAAATTATCAGCATGTTGAGATCTACTCACTGTGCAATTTTGAAGAAAATCTGAAAACCCATCTCTGAGTTATACCTCTTTTTCAGTAAAATTTTCAAAATTTATGCATTTTTAATTTTTTATTTCAAAAACTCTAACAGATAGAGGCCAAGTGTAAATTGCAAAAATGTTCAGCATATCAAGGTCTACCCGGCCTGAAATTTTGAAGAAAATTCAAAAACCATTGTAGGAGTTATTGTTCTTTTTTCACAGAATTCTAAAAAAAAATCATATTTTTCATCTTTTATTTCCAAAGCTATAGAAGATAAAGGTTAAGTGTAAATGATAAAATGTTTGCCATGTTGTGATAACTTCAAAACTGGTGTTGAAATTGTTCGTTGACGACCATTTTCAAAATGGCCGCCAAAAAAGGTGGGAAAATTCAACATTGTCCGATTTCAATAAAATTTGGTTTCCAAATAGATTTTGATGTTGCGACTTCAAAGCCGGTGTCAAATTTTTTTCGTTGACCACCATTTTCAAAATGGCCGCCAAAAAGGCGGAAAAAATTCAACATTGTCCAATTTCAATGAAATTTGGTTTCCAAAGAGGTATTGATGTCAGAACTTTAAAACTGATGATGAAAATTGTTTGCTGACTGCCATTTTCGAAATGGCTGTCAAAAAGGGCGGGAAAATTCAACATTGTCGATTTCAATGAAATTTGGTTTCTAAATAGATATTGATGTTGTGACTTCAAAACTGATGTTGAAAATTGTTCGCTGACCGCAATTTAAATTTACAAAATGATGTCTCCACTTTAAAACTGGTGTCGAAAACATTCCTCTAAACAAGAATGTTTTTTGTCAGAAAGGCCAAAAAAGAAATTTAGTAACACATGATAAGACTTTAAGAACAGTTCAAGATATTGGTGGTGTTCGAGCTACCAAAGTTTGAGAGACTGTATAACTTACAATAAGAGCTTGAATGTGGCAACTGAAAGCCAGGTGAGCGATACAGGCTCCTGTTTGCGCACTATAGAAAACCAAGGCTAAGAAAAAATTAATAGCTTATATCTTGAAAATGATATAGACAAACAAACTGTAGTTTTTATGCTTTTCTGAAAGTCCTTCAACATTTTCGTGCTTAGGTACAACACCTTACATGTATTTCCTCTATGCAGATCTTCATTCTAATTAAAATTAAAATTCCGTTGTGCGGACACTTTTTTATCCAAAAACATTTCCTTGTAAGAGTATCTTTCTTTAATAATGTAGATTTACTTACTTATGTAAAAAATGTCCTGCAATACAGAGATACACGAAAAAGACTGGTGTTATCACCCTAACTTTAGTACAACATGACGCAATATGGGTCATACATGTATGTAGATATTTGACCTGTAATTAAAATTCAAAGTCATTGGGGGTACTGGAAAGGGTCCAAGTGTGATCTGCGACAAAAAAAAAGAAAAAAAGGAAGGAAAAGCTTAAAACCAGAAAAGCGTGATAACGTTATTTGAGATATTTATTTGAGTGATTACGCAAAAAGGGAGGGGGATGTTAAACTCTCATTGACGAGAAGTATAAAACTTGTTATACAGGTATTTACTAGATCTAAAATTAGTTTTCAAATGTTTAGTATGCATATGATAAATCATTCAACTTGTAAGATCATTATTTTATGTTATATTAATTGCATATCAAACCATTAAATTTTATTTATATTTTTCAATGTCACCTTATGTAGAAAAGGACACAAAACTTAAATTTATTGATATGATTTTGTCATTGATACGTGCACACTTCAATTTCCGTGCATTGTATGAGATTGAATAATAGTTTCATTAAAGGGGGCAACATCCTCCGGGATGTCAGATTAAATGTTTTAAAACTCGGGATTTTAAGCCCGGGATTTCGGGAAATTAATTCACCGTGAATTGGTATTCATCAGTCTTTAAATTTCTATGTAGTTCGGGATTTCGGGATTTAGAAAAAATAAATCGGGATTCCGGGATGAGTACCCTCCGGCTCAAAGGTGTCGTACTTCAGGTAGAACAAAGGCCTCCAAAATGAAAAGTATTATGCATAGGGCAGAACAACAGTTTAGAAATGTAGAACAACAAAGATGGCATGTGAGGTAGAATAATTGCTATTTACCGAGGCGTTGTACGTGAGGTAGAACAATGAATAGAAATCAGAAGGGAAACGGGGAATGTGTCAAAGAGACAACGACCCAAAGGGGAGTAATAACAACTAAAAGCCACCATAAGATCTTCAGTGAACGGTGAGAAAACCCCACACCCAACGGCAGGTCGGAGTCGGCCCCTGAAAAAAGAGCAATCAAGTCCAGCGAAATAAACATCATCCAAGACTCCTATAGACATAAAGTAAACTAACTAGAAAAAGGACAAGACACACAAAGGCTTAATAAATTCCTGACTTAGGACAGGCGCAAACCTGCTGCGGCGGGGTTAAACTAGTTTTATTGGATCCAAACCTTCCCCCTACAGTCAATGTGATAAATCAAAAAACAATCGTAACAACAGTAAAATTCAGTTGGCAACAGGACTGAGTCAATTGTGAAAAATGAAACTGAAAGAACTAAATATACGGACAAAAACATGAAATCACAAGAGACTACTAACAGTTAACTGACATGCCAGCTCCAGACCCATCACCAACTGACAAAGTAAGTTATGTACCCTCAGTATACAGCTTCCACCAAGATCCCTTCCTGTGAGGAGTTTAGAATAATGATTTCATGTATATACCGGAATACATAACCCGTGTCCATGCAATACAGATTTTAGAAATTTAGAATGTGTTTAGTTAAATTGCAAAGACCCTATCAAAAAATCAATGTTAATACCAAAGAAGGCCATACGTAATGACTTGACGACAATACCATACTTATAACCCTTATGAATTAGACGATTTAAAGGTTTTATAAGTTTGTTAGGCGAGTTTAAGTATTTTTTACTCTTATGTAAAATGCTTATTATCAAGGTATGCCGGGTACTTGTAGCAGGAGAGTAGCTGCTTATAACAAAGGTGGCGTACTTCAACCAGAACAACAGATTCTTAAAATCAAAAGTGTTGTGCTTTAGGTAGAAGAACAGTGGTCTAAATCACATGTCTCGTTCTTTGGGTAGAGCAGCAGCTGCTTAAAATAAAGATGTAATAATTAAGGTAGAACAACAGCATCACATGTACACGTGTCGTTCTCCGGGTAAAAATAGCAGCTGCTAAAAATAAAAGGTATCGTAATTTAAGTAAAACAACAGTACTATAAAATCAATGGTGTCACACTTCCGGTAACGCAACAGGAAAAGCAGGATAACAACTCGGATGTTGAGCCTAGCAATATATCATTCTTTTTCTTGTCTTTTGTAAAATCTTGGGGTAAAACTTTATTTTACCAGTATACACCCCTATTCAGCTGAGATCTCGGTGAACCATTTAAGAAGAGTTCGCGTATAATTGGTTTAGTCCGGTTGGTTAATGTTTTGCCCGGTTGAGAAAAATGTAAACAAATATCTTATTTTAAGCAACATTGGATAACGTTTTGTCCCGGTTCAGGATAAAGTTTAGGTACGGTTTTTAATATTTGAACGTTATCTTTACCTAAACGTTACCCAGCTTAGTTAGGGGGGGTATATGAAGGTATAAAATAACATTTGTACCGGGCATCTGAATAGAAATGATTTGTTTACACAACCCTCTGCAAGACTAAATAATTCTGATTTATGTCGGTGTACCATCACATGCCGATGGCATATTTTTTTTCAAAAAAAGGCGAAAGTATTATTGACATAATTATACATTTTTAAGACAACAGCTTTATGCTATCGTGTATTTCTATTTCTTTACTGATATGGGAAGTTTAAACCGATTCAACGTATGTTGTATAAAGGTCCTTGCTATTTCCCGCCAAATCTATTCGGAATCGCAAATCTATTCGGAATACAATTCTCTGTGTTTATCATTTATCATAAGAGAAAAAGATTACACCAATTTATCCCGATAATTACCATATTTTATCCACTCTCGATAGTTAAATTTTAGAAATTTTTAAATTTAACTTCCTCTAATGGATAAAATATGGTAATGAACGGGATCTTGGGGTGTAATCTATATCTATACCAAAATGGTATTACATGTTGTAATACCATTTTGGTATAGATGTAGTGTAATTTATATCTATACCAAAATAGTATTACATGTTATCAGATTTCCAGCATTAATTCTGCCTTTTCATAACGTATGGTCAAATTCCTGAAAGACTATCAAGTACCAATCCATGTAAGGGTCAGGCAGTGAGCGACACATTAAAGTTTTAACTATGCCTTTTATGGTCTAAATGTCTTCATTTGGTCCTTTGACCAATTCCTGGAAGGTTTTAGCATACATCTGTGTGTAAAGTTTAAAGACAATTTTTGACTGATTATATAGTGGAAAATTGGCGTGAACATTTTCCCGTACTTTTTCCTGTACAATGTTCTCATAATTCAAATGATCATATTTCAAAAAAGCAAAACCATACAAAAATATGTCTTGTGAAAACAATGTTTTTTTGGGTGAGTTTTATTTATTTCCATGTTCATGTCAAAAGTTTTCGTTTTTTACTCATGTGCCACTAGTCTTATGCTATCTGACTGATTCTTAGTACTGAAAATGAAAATGGAAATTAATAAATCGTATCAGAAACGCAACACATTATAACTTTCTATCTCGACTTAAAACTATTGAGAGTAAACAGTAATCACGAACCATATGAATACTTACACGCGCACAGTATAGTACTTTTTAACAGCATGTCTAGTTCTATAATATTTTTTTTTCTGTATGCATTATGAAGAAACCATCAGATAATACTTCCCTATACGATACTATTCATAACAGTTCGATCAAATTGCGTGCAAAGAGACGGGACGGGAATAAAACAAGAAAAGTAATCTATTTCTGTAATCTAATATCTTCTTTAAACTAAATAAATCTTTAATAATCGACTAAATAGATAACAAATGCACAGGAATGAAAAAAGCACAGATCTTTTTGTTTTTGTTAAAGCGCAGAAATTGATTTTGAATTTGTTTTATTTTTGTTTTTTGTTTGTTTTGTGATGTGAATATTATTGTTTTTACAAAATGTATTTACCATAAATTTAGTTTTGTTTGATTGAAAAAAAATATGGTACAACGTACATGTAATTTATAAAACCATCTTTAGGCATGTTTTTAAAAACAACGGCAGTAGAACACCGAAGGAACAAAGGAGTGAAATTTACAAAAATCGAAGTCCAAAGGTATGGCCAAAACGATAACACAGAAAACAATGACGCCAGACACAAAACAACGACGATAGACAGATAGAAAGCAGAGACACAGAAACCCCAACATTCAAAACAAAGCACTCACAGTGTGAACTCCAGTAAAGCTGAGAGTGACATCAGGTGCTCCGGAAGGGTAAGCATGTCCTGTTCTGTTAACAGCACCCGTCACACTGTGAGTGAGTCAATCCAGTCGGTAGTCGAATCCAGGAAGACGTGAATCTAGCTGAAAATGTACATTTTCATTGGGATACTGACACCTCATATCATTCGATGATGTTATGGTGATGGCCATAGAATTTCTTGAGGGATGAAATTAACATAGGTTGAACAAATCCCTGACTATGCAGCTTTTGGGACAGTGTTTTTGCTTTGTTCAAAAAATCACTGTACAAACTACACACTCGACAGTAACGAATCAACTATGTACACTCCATAGGCTGGAGAGGTAGGTATATTGCTGCTAAGAAAGGGAAAGTTCACAATTGGGAAATTAAAATCATCATGCTTATCATAAAGTTTAGACTTTAAACATCCATCTTCGTCAATATACAATAACAGATCTAGGTACGAAGCTGAAGTAGGTGTTTCAGTTGTTTCTTTAACTTCAAGCTCATTTGGATAGATCTGGTGTAAATACTCCTTAAATTAAGGATTATTAAGAGAAAGTACATCGTCTATGTAACGGAAGCTGAAATTAAAGGCCTGGGCTTAATATTTTTGTTTTCTTTGAATAAGCCCTTGTAAAAACTTGGCCTCGTATGAGTAAAGGAAAAGGTCAGCCAAAAGCTGAATTTACTAAGTTTTTACTAAGTTTTACTATTGACTCGATGAGTGCCCTGTGGTTTTTTATATGTTCTGATTGTCTTCTATTGGTCTTAAGGTCAGGCAACGGTTGCAATAGATTGGAATACTTTGCCAGTTAATTTTATCTTTGTCTGCAATCCCGCATCCGTGACATGTAATAACATGGATTTAGCGTTGCTCGACCTAGCAACGAATTCCACTCAAATCTGTGCTGGGGGCCGTCTTGAACTTACTGTGAGGTATGAGCAAAGATCATTGTCGAATGCCTCATGGTGACTTCAAGATGAAGAACAACAGTTAAAGCGTTGTTCCCTTGCTTTTTTAACCATGTTTTTGCAGAAAATTTGTCTTATCTTCATTTTCTCGATATCTCTTCATTTATTATACGCGACTGAGAATATCATGTTTTAAACCTGCAAAAAGCCAATAGTACATATACCAAACATTAAATACAAAATTAACTGAGACAACAATACAAACTCCCATTTCTTTTAAAATGCTTGTACCAAGTCAGGACCATTGCTGTCGACAAATTTTCCGGTGGTGTCCACCTGCTTTGTCTTTTTGTCTCTTTGGTTCTTGACAATTCCGTTAGGTAATTTTGTTATTACCCCAATTTTCCATTTATTTTAGAGATAAGTTTCCTATGACCCGTAATAATAAGCACATTGTATCTGTATCGTGCACTAATCACATGAAAAGTAGAAAAAATCAGGAACCCATTTGAGCAAGAATTATTTTTGTTATTATTATTATAATTATTATCATTATCTGCATTTTAGAAACGATTTGAACCAATTTGAAAAGCTTTTGATATTTCATTAGAAGTTAAAAATGACTGTTTGAACTGACAGATAAGTAAGTCAAAGATTCGACAGTATTGCTTATTAAATTATATGGGATTGGGAAATTACTAGTATAGTGTTTGTGAAACACTACATATGCCCCCAGATTCCACAGTAAAATATATGAAAATACCCAATTTCACCTCTTCTTGACCCCTATGACCTTGACCTTGACCTTTGACCTAATTTTTTTGCATATTTATGTTCCTGTAGACAAAACCTATACACTTGCCAAGTATTAAAAGTCCATCTTAAATAGTTCAAAAGTTGTTTATTACCATGGAAACACCCAATTTAACCCCTTTATTCTGAAACAGATGAAGCCCCTTTGGGCCTCTTGTTTATTGAAATCGTTTTTTAAAAGTATCTGTTTAAACATACTATAAGAATCTTACAGAAATATACTGCATCAAGAACTGACAAAAAATAAAAAAAAAATCATTTTTTTCCATTTGTCCCCCTTTGGGCCTCTTGTTTCTTGAAAACGGTAAATGCTACCTCAAATCTGTCAACATACACCAGTTGTGCAATTTTATCAGCAATAATATGAAACAAACCCCGTCTCAATACGATAAATAATAAGGATTCTACAGTCAAATATGTGAAAACAGCCAAAATTCACCCCTTTTTAACCTCTTTGACCTTGACCTTTGACCTGACCTAATTTGTTTTGCATATTTATGTTCCTCTTGACTAGACCTATACACTTGCCAAGTATCAAAAGTCTACCTTATATAGTTCAAAAGTTTTAGCCAAGGTTAAAGTTTCGGACGCACAGACAAACAGACAGACAGACAGGACAAAAACAATATGCCCCGATCCTCGATCTGGGGGCATAAAAATGTTCAAAATGTATTAAACCAAACACAGCCCAAAATAATCAGTAATATCAAATATGGCTAAGGACAAAACTACGATGGAAGGAGTTAAACCTTAGTTTTAGAATTTACATAGATAATAGTTATAAAGAAAGTGTACACATGAGATATAATCCAAGGTACAAGTACACGTTATCAAAGAAAAATAAAGACCATACATCTCAAACACGAAAAATTGTTTCACCAACTCCACACTACATTAAAAGACAAACTCCTGTATTTAATATTTTACGAAAGGATATGGAGTAAATGGACATGAGACCATAACATATGTTAACTCCAACTGCAATTAATTCTAATGGGCTGTATGCCCATTTCGGAAATTAATTCCTCATCAGCAGCACTAGAAAAAAACCCACATAAACCATTAAAACATTTTAAGGGTCATTTCTTCATTAAAACCCCTTTTCTGTAAAATTTTCAAATTGTGCATATTTTTTTATTTTTTATTTCAAAAAGTATAACAGATAGCGGTCAAGTGTAAATCGAAAAAATATTCAGCATATTAAGATCTACCAACCCTGAGATTTTGAACAAAATCCAAAAACCTTAGTAGGAGATATTTCTCTTTTTTCACAGAATTTTCAAAATTTTCATATTTTTCGCCTTTCATTTCCAAAACTATATAAAATGAAGGTTAAGTGTAAAAATGTTTGCCATGCTGTGGCGACTTCAAAACTGATGTTGAAAATTGTTCGTTGACCATCGTTTTCAAAATGGCCGCCAAAAAAGGCGGAAAAATTCAACATTGTCCGATTTCAACAGAATTTGGTTTCCAAGTAGATATTGATGTTGCAACTTCAAATCCGATGTTGAAAATTATTCGTTAACCGCCATTTTCAAAATGGCTGCCAAAAAGCGGGAAAATTTAACATTGTCCGATTTCAACAAAACTTATGATATACCAAAATAGGATTCCAAAACAGATATTGCTGGTGCGACTTCAAAACCAGTGTTGAAAATTTTTTGTTGACGGCCATTTTCAAATGGCTGCCAAAAAAGGCTGGAAAATTCGACATTATCGGATTTCAATTAAATTTGGCAGCCAAATAGGTATTGATGTCGCAACTTCGAAAATGATGTTGAAAATTGTTTGATTATGGCCATTTTCAAAATGACTGCCAAAAAAGGCAGGAAAATTAAACATTGTCCGATTTCAAAGTTATTTGGTTTCCAAATAGATATTGTTGCGACTTCAAAACCAATGTTGAAAATTGTTCATTGACCGCCATTTACAAAATGATGTCTCGACTTCAAAACTGGTGTCGAAATAACTAAATACCGAAGTTACTGTGAATTTTTATTCTGCATATGCGCATTTCGACAATTTATGTCCCTTCAGTGCAGATAAAATCTAAACGTTTGGAAGACCATAATGTCAAAGATGTTTAAAAACTGACAGAGAACAAATTACCAAATATGATCTAAATAGAAAACCAAATCAGCTAAGGACAGAGCTTTGCATGAGGGAGATACTCCTTAGTTTCAACAAAATTTACAAAAATTAGATATTGTAAGGTTTTAAATAGAATCGGCTTTCGGGTCAGCACCGAAGTACTGACTACTGGGCTGGTGAATACCCTCGGGGACTAACAGTCCACCAGCAGTGGCATCGACCCAGTGGTAACAAATAACTAAATACCGAAGTTACTGTGAATTTTTATTCTGCATATGCGCATTTCGAAAGTGGTCCTTAGCAAGAACGTTCTATATCAAAAAAGCCACACAAAGAAATATAGTAAAACATGATCAGAATTTTAATACAGCTCAAGATATTGGTGGTGTTCGGGCTACCAAAATTTGAGAGACTGAAGATCAACTGTTTAACATACAATGTGAGTAATATGTATTTATTTGGACTACATGTATGTACATGACTCCAAGCGACTACCTGAAAAACATCTTAGAATACAAAACCGTTCGACTTATACACATTTCACACTGGATTCTAACAAAATTAATCCCTTCTGGTTGAGAAGACAATTAAGCGAGACAGATTAAAAACGTCTGTTTGTAGTTCAAAATTCAGAAAATTGTACATTAATTAATACTCACTTGTAATAGAATATGATGGTCAGTGAAATTTTCTTTGGGTAGAGTTACATCTAGGTAGCTGAACAATTTATGCTTAATGATATCTACGAAATATTGTCCAATACGTTGTAGTATTTCACTTTGCAATTAAAGTGTTCAGTATCTTCGTCATTACTGAAATACTGCTTGCATGTTGCATTTTTTCTTCCTGTGTGATAACTTTCCTCCATCTTTTTATAGAGTGTAGTACCTTGAGAATCTTCGCTTTAACAGAAGCCATTGTTTTTTGTATGTGCCTAGGTTTTACAGATAATCGATGCACACATTGTGAACTGCAGCTGGACAGAAATTACTGGTAGGTAATATCGAAGGCAAACACTTTTTGGTGCTGCTTCCAAAATTTTATCGAGTCCAAAATGATAACACTGCTTTCTGCGCTAGTTTTTTTCCATTCGTATTCACGATGTGGCACATAAATGAAATCTTCACGTGATTGTATTTGTACAATTGCCATATCACGCTCAACAGATCCACAATTTCTTATTATGTTTCCAAATAGATTATAGATGCGCTGGTGTAGCTCAGATTCAGTGGGTATATTACCAATTAGAATACCCACAACAGAAAAGATTGAAGCTGTTTTATCAGTCTTGAAAAGTATGACAACATTTGTCTCAAGTCAGTCATGGACAATCTAACTACATCGAGGCCATAGAGAAGTCTTGATATAACGTAGATTTCACAACAATGAAATGATGATTTCAGTCGGAGTCAATTCAGCCCATGCAAACCAGCACCCATGAGAGCATAAACAGTTTTTCATACAGTTTTAATTCTAGATGACACGAGTGCACTAATACAAACTTTGAATAATTGTCATGTTAAATACTAAACTGGTTGGCACTTGAGGTTGTACTTTGTCACCGTTAAGTTACGATGAGGTTCTTCTCTTATATACGACTTTTGATGAGTGTTTATGTGCATAATTTGAAATATGTATGTCTGGCAACAAGGACAGCGATTGCATGAACGCTTTGCCAGTTAATTTTATATTTGTTGACAATCTCGCACCCGTGGGTGAATAAAGTTATGGATTTAGGATCATATAGCGTTGTTCAACATCTTGCATTGAATTCCGCTCAAGGCGATGCTAGTGGGCGTCTTGAGCTTTCGATGGGTTATGAGCAAAACTTATTGTTAAGGTCTTTTCAGACCGGCTTACTTATGGATGACGAACAAAAATAAAAACTTTTCTTCATTGCTTGGCTTAAGCCTGTATTTGTAGGAACTATGACTCATATAGAAAAAAGAAGGGAAACGGGGAATGTGTCAAACAGACAACGACCCAAAGGGGAGTTATAACAACTCAAAGCCACCATAAGATCTTCAATGAACGGCGAGAAAACCCCACACCCAACGGTAGGTCGGAGTCGGCCCATGAATAAAGAGTAATCAAGTTCATCGAAATAAACATCATCCTAGACTCCTATAGACGTAAAGTAAACTAACTAGAAAAAAGACAAGACACACAAAGGCTTAATTAATTTCCTGACTTAGGACAGGCGCAAACCTGCTGTGGCGGGGGTTAAACTAGTTTTATTGGGCCCATGTACGTTTACTGCATATCTTTTCATTGTTTAGCACAGTTATTAATTTCGATATAAGCTGCACAATATTGATAGATTCCAGGGCTTATTTACGATGTGATCACATGTCCAGCAAAAAGTACTATATGGTTGTGAACATTTGGGAACTCTATTTGTTACTCCCAAAGGAAGACGTTTTAAGCTTTCTGAAATATTTATGGATTAGGTGTTTGTTAAATTCAACATAATAGTTAGTAAATTCAATTTAAACATATCAAAATTGTGTACAATTATTGGAAAATTTAGTGATTTACGTCGTTTTATATATAGATATCTTGAAGCTAATTCGTATGTACTGGTATCGTTTAGACATTTTCCATCCAATCTTTCCAGGAATTTCTACACATAATATTAGAGCAAATAAATATGAATAAGATCGAATAATAGTTCTTGGTATACAAGCTTTGAATTTTATTGTGAAAAACTAAATATTGACCCAACCTCTGTAAAGAATTGGTAGAAATCTACTTCCAAAAGATCTTTTATATCACGTATAAAACAAAATTATCAGGAGACATGGAATAATATAAGACATATTCAAATGGAGAGGATACACTTTGCACATACTTAACATTTAAAATTTCTTTTTATTTCTGAGAAATATTAACCAATAACTCTCCTTCAAAATAGAAAAATATCAAAATTTCGATTAAGTAATCATAAGTTTAGAATAGAGACTGGTCGTTGGGACCGAATAATTAATCCAAATGTGAAATACTTTATATGAAAAGATAGATTAAATGAATTCTGTTATGCTAAATCTGTAGAAGACAAAATCCCATTTTCTAATATTATGTCCTAGGTATTCAGTCGAAAGAGAAAAATTTCCAGGTTATATATTCATAAATTAACCAAATCTTAAATTATAACCAAGGAAAACTTTTCATTTGGTTGATGACAAATAAAATTTGTTATTCTGTATTTTTAAAATGTATATTCGATGTAAGAAAGGCATTTTTATGATATATCTTAGAATTTTTTCTCTTTGCCTGGTGTCCGGCTGGCTTTCGTCTCAAAACTTTTATTAATGTAGTATCTCTTTTTCTTTTCTCTTTTTTCTTAAATACTTACCAATCGGCGTTTTATTATACTCTGAAATTGTTATGCTGATATGGGCCCTATTGACTGGGATATAAAGAATATCCGCTTTCATTGAGCAAATAATTGCAATGTGAACGCTTTGCTATGCAAAAACATGTAATAAATATAAAACACATGGCACTAAACTCAAATTCTTTGGCATTCCAATGAAGCAATGAAATAAAGAGAAAACCATAATTTAAAGAGGAATGTGCCAGGATCTTTTTATTATTTTATATATCCTGTCAGTAAACATTTATGAAGCCTTTCCGTATACATTTGGCGATACACATGATGTGATGACTAGCAAGACATTTTTTCCACACTCAATTAGAACACCAATGTTGCTTTACAATATTGTCTACGATAAAAGCTTTTGTCTTATGTTTTATGTTGAGAAAACCTTTGTCAGCGTATTGACAATGATATCGATACGTTTTCACAGTCAAGCGTCAAAAATATCACTTAAGTCTCCCATACTTTGAAATCAATATGGTCACCTGACTTTTTGTTTGACAGGTAAGACTCAAAATTTATTGGAAAACATTTACAGAGTTTATCTCCGTTTTGTTTATAGAAATGAGAATATTAATTTTCAGGGGTTCGAATACAATAAGGAGATGAAAGCCAAAATAAATCAAGTTGGTCTGATTTAGCATAATCATGAACACAAAACCCTAGGGCTAAGCCCAGCTAAAACCCAAAGTATAAATTGTTCTGAGCTAACCATATTTTCAACAACAACAGCGAAAGCTTTTTTTCCACATTGTTTGCAAAGTCAGGTTTTACACGATTCAATTTTTAATTTTAATTATTTAGCAAGAAATTTAATTTTGTTTGTCTTGGTATTTATATGGAGCATAGAATTAACACAATTTGGTTATTGTAAATTACATCTATCGTTTTACTACTCTTTGGTGTTGGCAGTGCACGTTCAGATTTTTATACCTCTGATGTCCGATGTCGGCAAACAGAGAAAATTCGCACACAAAGAATTTTTAAGCACGAGTGATGATATTGTTTTCCCGTAAATACCCGATAGCACAACATGGACGCATTACGCTACAATTTATAATAACAATAATGTCATAATTATGTATTTTTTTCAATTTGCTATTAATTGAATTTTGATTAATCCAGCATATTTGTTTTTGTATTGCTCGTCGCCTACTGAAGAACGACTGCAACTTCGGTAACGGAATTTAATAACAAATTTCAAAAATTTACGAAAGGATATGGAGTAAATGAACATGAGACTATAACACATATGTTAACTCCAACTGCAATAATTTTAATGAGCTGGTATGGCCATTTCGGAAATTAATTCCTTATCAGCAGCACTAGAACCCCAAAAACGGAAATCCATAATTTCGAAAAATTTTTAAACATTAGTCTTTATGTAAGAAATATAACTCAAACTAGCATTGAATCACATTTCGAATATATGTGTTTGCTAATTATGTTCCTTTACGCGAAAATTATGGTTATATCCTCTTGGAAGGGAGGTAACTCAGGAATTACTAATTGACACCATAAGCCTTACTTCATATGGGGGATAACTTGTAAAGACTCTATAAACTATAATAGAACACGTTAGATATATTGATAAAACAATTCTTCTAAGTGAAAGAAACCTGAAACAAGAGAAAAGCTGTCAATGTGCCAGCACACCGGGTTTTCTTTTACATGGACAGTATATCATACACATGGGTTGACCCTGAATATTTGAAATGTACAAGTTTATAATTTTTATTAATTTTCAATGTTAAACCTTCCACCAAAGTAGCCTATTTCGGAAAGTTCAGCAACTTGGATTTTAATCAAAATGGAAAATAAAAGTACTGTGCATGCCTCTGATACAGGTATAAATGATCTGCATTATAAAAACTTCATGTCTATTAAGCTGTAGGATATTTGTTCTGGACAAATGGGACACCATTGATATAAATGATTATTCGGATTTCGTTTTGGTTTTATGCATTATAAATATTTTTTTGAAATTATGGATTTCCTTTGTTTGGATTCTAGTGCTGCTGATGAGGAATTAATTTCCGAAATGGCCATACAGCTCATTAAAATTACTGCAGTTGGAGTAAACATATGTGTTATAGTCTCATGTTCATTTATTCCATATCCTTTCGTAAAATACCCTATTGGTAAATATTTGAAGTAAAAACGACTAAGTTCAACAACTGATAATTTTTACATAAATTATCAAAAATCAAAATTAAAGTACCATGCACACCTTTGATATATGTACAATTGATCTGCAGAATAAAAACTTCCTGTCTTAAATACTGTAGGAGATTTGCTCCGGATAAAGCGGGTACCCTATTGTTAAAAATTTGACGTAAAATGGCTAAGTTCAACCACTGATATTTTTGATATAAATTATCAAAAATCAAAATCAAAGTACCATGCACACCTTTGATATATGAACAATTGATCTACAGAATAAAAATTTCCTGTCTTAAATACTGTAGGAGATTTGCTCCGGACAAAGGGGGTACCCCATTGTTAAAAATTTGACGTAAAAATGACTAAGTTCAACAACTGATTTTTTTTACATAAATTATCAAAAATCAAAATCAAAGTACCATGCACACCTTTGATATATGTACAATTGATCTACAGAATAAAAACTTCCTGTCTTAAATACTGTAGGAGATTTGCTCCGGATAAAGCGGGTACCCTATTGTTAAAAATTTGACGTAAAANTGCAGAACAAAAACTTCATGTCTCAAATACTGTAGGAGCTTTGCTCCGGACAAATGATGTACCCATTTGGCAGCCGCCCGCCCGCCGCCCGCCCGCCGCCCGCCGGCCCGCCATTTTCATCATTTTAATAACCGGATTTTTCCGATGGAATACCCGGTTAAAATGCCAATGAATCCTCTGATTTAAAAAGATAAATTAATATAGCTTTTCCTCATTACATAAAATATTAAGACCTACATTTTGCTGAAATCTGCATATAAAGGACAGGTCATTAAAATGTTTCTCTCATCTTCATAGATGATTTATTATACATTTTCTTTCCTCGATATTTTAAACCTCATATCTACCAGCCTCGATCCCCAGTGCTGCAACACCACAACTTGAGTTGGAAAATGCACTTTTTTTAAAAAGTCTTATAATAACATTATAAAGACAAGATAACAGTAAAAACCTACAATTACAAGCCACAATCACAAGAGAACTGCACTACAAAAAACACAAAAAAGACTACAGACAAACGTAAATAACGATAGGAACTCTGGATAGCCGGCACTAGCAAAAGCTAGCGGAAGGGTTAAACCGGTTTATGGGTACTTGAACTTTTTAACAACATTTTGTGCTCAAATTCTTTGTTCTTACTCAGTTTATGTTCATCAAGCATAATATTTTCTAAATTCAAGATAAACCTTTTACTTATCAATATTTAAATAATTGTCAAAACTATAAGACCATGATTAATCCTTTCTCTACTACACAAGTTTTTGCCTTGCCTGTAACGATAGTCGCTGAAAGCGGCTACGGTGGCGACAACGGCGGCGGCCGCGTTATAAACCTTTTCTTAAACCTTAATAAAATACTTACATTAATTATTGTTTGTCAATAATTACCCTGGGTTATGAACTTTCCAATATCCCATGTTTCAGATGACCTTGGCCTTGATTTCATGGTTCAATTTGGGCATAGTTTTAAATTCAAGTCCTTTCTCGGTAACTATAATATCTGAATCCCCTATATACATTTGTATTGTGTATTATAAAGGGCACATGACAGTCCGCCACTTGTCCATTGACCTTCGCCTCAATGACATGGTTGAGTGACTTTGCAAAATTTAGGACATAGTTTTACATTCAAGTTGGTTTCGGAGCAAGTGTAATTAGTAGGCCTACCACATTTGGTCTATACTTACATCTAGGTAGGTTCCTGCTAGTCTGACACATGTCAGACTGCCATGTAGCTTTGAATTCAATTTAATGGTTCAATGACTCTGTTAAGTATTTTACATTAATACTTATTTATCTGCAACTAGAACACATAATGGCTCCATATATTGTTTATTGTTACTTATTCATAGGTACATGACAGTATGACACCTGTCATGTTACCTGACCTCTAATTCATGGTTAAGTGGCTGTGTTAACATTGCACATTTTTTTACATTTCTCCACAACTGTAACACCTACATTTGCCATATATGGTCTGGTGTTACATCTAGGCGAGTACTTGCCTGTCTTACACCTGTCATGTAGCGTAACCTCAATTTTATTGTTCATTGACTTTGTCAACTTTTTTACTTTCTAATATGTAACAAAAAAAACAAAGAACACAATATATAATCACTTGTTACATATATACACTTGGCCATAAGTTAAGGACCACCCATATTTCAATTTGAGCTGAAATTTAAATAGTAAANTTACTGAAATGTACGATTTCTTGTGGAAAATCCGGCTATCAGAAAATGAAAATTTCATATTGTCGAAATAAACACACATTCAAGACGAAAACAGTATTTTTGAACCTTTGGATACGTAATGAATTCATGTAAGGGAGATAATCTGTTTTAATACAGTTTTGAAGCGTTATTTATCAAGAAATGGTCAAGTAATGGCAAGATTAGAACTTCATGGTTCTATAGTCTGTTGTTGCATTGAACTTCCTAAAAGTAATCTTATTCATACTAATTTTTGAATTTATCTACTCTACGGGAGCCACAGTGACACATTTTTTTGTCTCCAAAATTGCATTTTTGACATAAAATTTCTTTAATGCAATTGACGTTAGTTCTGACGTTTGCTATTGCATAAAATTGGATGGAAATGTTGTTTTGTTCATATAGGCAAAGATTACCATTAAAAAAAAATTGGAATTTGCAACTCGTTTAAAACGGAAATTCCATTTTTTGCCATTTTTACAAAAATTGACAATTTTCATTTATCAATATTTTCCTATCTACGCTGTAAGAATTAATGAAATTTTGAAGCAATTTCCTTTAATAATGATAAACTGTGCAGAATTTGTTGTAAGAATAAATTTAAAACACTTCAAATAAAGTTTTCATGCATTTTTGATGAAATGCACCTCAATAATTAAGCCATAACATTTCATAAATTTGGCACACTTCCAATAACAAAACTACACAGATGTTAAAGAAAATTTATCAATAAGAACACATTTTGTCAGATTTAAACGTCAAAATAGCCATTGCTCCGAACAAAGAAATCATTTTCACTCTTTGTGATAACCTTGGTAAACAAGGATAGTTCAACTTTGAAGTAACGATGTTTCATTAAGCATGTTTGCAGTGCTGTTCTCCTTCTTTCAAAAACTAAGACGGCATTTCAATGCATTATACTTAGTACAACAAACATGTTAAAGTGCAAAACAAAATTCAAAAAAATATGACTTTGAAATAAACTTTCAAATTGGATGGTCCTTAACTTATGGCCAAGTGTATATGTGGCTACATGTTCGTATGTCACCTGTCATGCTATCTTAAACTTTGATTCATGGTTCAGTGATTGGTAAATTGCTCATTTGTGTCAATTTCTCAACAACTGTAACACCTACACTTGTTTATATGGTCTGGTACTACATCCTGCTGGCACTTGCCTGTCTGAAAACTGTCATGTAACTTTGATCTCAATTTCATGATTAAGTACCTTTGTTTACTTTTCATATTTATGCCAATTTCTCAGCAACTGTTTGTCTGCACTGATAATATTTGGTGAATTGTTCATCCATCTTCGACACCTGTCATTTAACCTTTACCTCATTTTCATAGTTGATTGACTTTGTCAACTTTATATATTGATGTCAATTAACAAGCATCTTTAACGCCTATGCTAACCATTACAGTAAGGTAAGTATAAGACAGTCTGACCAAGGTTGGCAAAAAAAGGACAGTAGGAAATACTTGGAATTCCCGGGAAATACAGGGAAATCCCGGACAATACTTGGAAATATACTGTCAAATGATATGACTGCATAATTGTGTAGCGAAAGGAGCTGCAAATGGATCAGATGTCTAAATAGATGCATACAAATGAAATTTCATTTTCTGTCACTGCCATATGACTAATCCAAATACGTAAAAATAAAAGTCTTCCCATTTCTCTTTTAAACATAACCTGCATTCAATTCTAATTATTGAAATATTATACCTTGAAATGCAATTTGGTTGTATTAATGTTTTGTAAACAAAATCTAATTCATTAAGGTACTAGTAATTGTCATAAATATTTGTGTTAAATGTTAGATTGTTAATTACTGAAACAACATAAATATCAATGATGGGCATGGGTATGCTTAAATTTTCAAAAAATATTTCAAACTAATTTAAAATACATGTTTTCATAACGAACTAAAATAAAGAAAATATGAAAAATGTGCTTGTTTTTTAATTAAAGAAGAATTAAAAATATTTCAAGGGCTGCACGACATTTGAGCCAATTTTTGAAAATTGAGCTTCATCATTTGAGCCAAAATATTTTCCACATTTGAGCCAATGTGCCTGAAATATTCTTTGTAAAATTGTTACATGCATATTTACTCCAGTCAATATACAATTTAGAAACTCTATTTGCTGGTCAAATATATTTATTAAAGAAAACTGAAATTAATACAAAACATGTCAAAATTCCTATGAATGCACAAATTAAACAAATTAAAAATTTGCAGGTCGTTCTGGCTAAAAACTTTTTATTATTGTAACTAAATAGTGAAACAACGATATATTTTTTCCGTTTAGATTCACAGGTAAAACAGGCTCAAGTGACTGGTTTCTTTTTTGCTGAAATGTGGAATTCATTTGGATCAAACGTTGATTTATTTTGGCTCAAATAATGTGTGGATTGGCTCAAATGTCGTGCAACGATTTTAATACAATTTAAAAGGAAATATAAATTTGAAAGTAAATTTATGGAAAAAGTTAGGAGTTTTTTTCACGTCAACAGTGCTTGGATGTCATTTTTTTTTTTCATTTGTCGCAGTATTTTCCACTTTTTGAAATTTGCAGACGAGACTGTCTACATATGTTTTTTTAGCATTAAACTCCAATTAACAACTTTAAATTCAATCTATCTTTTCATAATAAAAATCGTTTCCACAATTTAATGTGACGTACATAAGGTGGCTTCAAGCCCCTGTCACCATTCTACCTGCTTTGTCTTTTTGCCTCTTGGACTGTTCGGTCATTTTGTTATTACCCCCATTAACTGCTCCAAAAGGTTTATACTTTCCAACTCCATAAAATATCTCGCAGCCATGTTCTGAACTGCATTATTCAAGAAAAATGTTTGGTTCCCAAAAACCATAATTTATTACGTGGCAAGCAAGAGAATAAAAAAATGTTGAAGTGGAATGTTGGAAACCATCATATATTTTACGAAAGGATATGTACTTATCTATTTAGTGACAAACTTAGTGTTCTGTTTGCCAATTTTGCTACTGCTGTAGCCATTTCATCATAATATTAATGTTGAGTTCGACCTAAATATTAATAACTATATATCACTTCAATATATTTCCATTTTTAAATGGAAATGATATATTGTATGAGATTCAGACTTATTTCTAAAATGTACAACTTTAGAATTTTTTGTAAATTAAGTCTTAATTTTTTAGTATTACACCTTTAATTTAAAGTGCTTAACATTAACTGTAAGTCATTTCAATTTTTAGCAATTAAAACAATATCATCTGCATATACCCATTTGCTAAATTTACTCTCACCAATAGTGACACCACATCCAGTACTTATAACTCTGTTACTCAGCTTCATTGTACCTATAGATATGTCAAACAGTATGGGTGATAGAACACACCAGAGTTTACATTCAACCAATCTGCCATGTAGTTATTTACTTTTACTGTACATAAGAAGCAATAAAGGGATATGGAAAAGATACACATGAGACAAAAAAAAAGCTACAATAACGCTGTTATTGCTGTTCTTCAACTTGAAGTCATCCTGAGGCCTTCAAAAGCTAAGGCCAGTTTCTAATTAGTTATAATGTATACATTACATCATAATGATTTATCATCAAATTAATCACTTTGATGATATCTACCAAACATTATGGACAAACAAGTTAAATTTGATACAGATACGTCTCCCCTGAATGTAATTTTTTTTCGTCTTTAAACGATGGATTTAAAACAGAAGGTTGGGAAACTGTATACCAGTATCGCATTTTAAAGTATCTGGTTACATGCTAAGGGCATTGTTATATGACAGCTGTCAAACGGACATATACCCGACAAGATTTGGCATCAGAATAGACCAGCTCCCGAAAAAAAACATGAATTTAAAAATGTACCAATAATCTTTGAACACTGAAATGACAATTATCGGACTTATACATAATCTGTTTGATATAACAATATACCTGTTATATAGTCTATGTGTTACTTTTACTGAGCAGTGGATTTGAACCTTAAAAATAACAAAGTCAATGAACCAAGAAATCGAGGTCAAAGTAACATGGATTTAAAACAGAAAGTTGGGAAACTGTATGTCAGTATCGCATTTTAAAGTATCTGGTTACATGCATGGAAATCAAATTTCTGTAAAAATGAACGTCGTCACAAGACTTTCAAGTTAAGGGCATTGTTATATGACAGCTGTCAAACGGACATATATCCGACAAGATTTGGCATCAGAATAGACCATCTCCTGAAAAAAAACATGAATTTAAAAATGTACCAATAATCTTTGAACACTGAAATGACAATTATCGGACTTATACATAATCTGTTTGATGCAACAATATACCTATTCTATATTCTATGTGTTACATTTACTGAGCAGTGGATTTGAACCTTAAAAAATAACAAAGTCAATGAACCAAGAAATCGAGGTCAAAGTAACATGGATTTAAAACAGAAGGTTGGGAAACTGTATGCCAGTATCGTATTTTAAACTATCTGGTTACATGCATGGAAATCAAATTCCTGTAAAAATGAACATCGTCACAAAACTTACAAGCTAAGGGCATTGTTATATGACAGCTGTCAAACGGACATATACCCGACAAGATTTGGCATCAGAATAGACCAGCTCCTGAAAAAACATGAATTTAAAAATGTACCAATAATCTTTGAACACTGAAATGACAATTATCGGAACAACGGCAGTAGAATACCGAAGGAACAAGGGAAGCGATGACTACAAAAATCGAAGTCCAAAGACATGGCAAAAACGGTAACAGATAAAAACAAAGACAAAACAAGGACGTGAGACAGCTACAATGCACGGAAATAAAAATAAAACATTAAGAACTAAGGCACTCATAGTGTGAACTCCCATGAAAACCGAGAGTGACATCCGGTGCTTATACATAATCTGTTTGATATAACAATATACCTATTATATAGTCTATGTGTTACATTTACTGAGCAGTGGATTTGAACATTAAAAAATAACAAAGTCAATGAACCAAGAAATCGAGGTCTAAGTAACATATGTGACATTCATCGACTTCAAACTGGCATTTTGCGACTAAAGTTTAGCAACAAACCTAATACTGGCAGTCTATATTTTACGAAAGGATATGGAGTAAATGAACATGAGACCATAACACATATGTTAACTCCAACTGCAATAATTTTAATGAGCTGTATGGCCATTTCGGATATTTATTCCTCAACAGCAGCACTAGAACCCAAACAAAGGAAATCCATAATTTCAAAAAATGTTTCAAATGTATATTACAACTGCTTTGAAATAAAATTACCAAGTAACTAAACCATAAAATTAAGGTCACGCTGCATTACATATGTCAGACCCACTAAGATGTAACACCGGATATGAGGCCTAAATATATTACAATAGCCCAGGTATAAAACTATGCTTAAAAAGTAACTGAATCGTGAAAGGGGATCGCGATCTTTTGACAAGTGTTACACAGGCTTTTACCAAATCAATTACATCAAAACACTAAATATAATACATTTAACCTTTACAGACCTGAATGTGAACTATGTTGTAATCAACGTCATCTGAATTATTTGATGCATAAAAGTACAAACCATCAGCTTTCTTTGGACTAAAGATATATGTAAGTGATACATTTGGTGTCTTAAAGACCTATTTTACAAATGTCGCTGGCGACAAGATCGTTCAATTTTTTTTTCTTTATTTCTCCCCTATTAGTATAAAATAAGAAAACACATGCTGTACTACTTAAAAGCAATCAAATGGCTAGTGGTTGGGTAATTTGTTATTAATTCTACATGACATCTGCCCTTTTGTGTCCATGGTAACAAAAAAAATTGAAAAAAAAAACAATAATTTTTTGGTATTTTTGAAAACTTCATAACTTTAACTTTTAACTTCAATAACTATTCCATACATATGTATCTGCAGCTTTTTTCCCTATTGTAAAGAAAATTGGTCAAATTGAGCTTTTTCCAAAAATTGAGAAAATGTTTATTTCTAGCATAATTCAAGATGGCGGAATTTCATCACAGTAAGGCTTTTTTCAAAGAGCAATTAAAAAATAAGATTTCACTAGTAGTTATATGCAAACTGAAAACAATATGGTATTTAAGATTTAATTTTTGTGTTTAAACGGATGAAAAGAAAAAATGTCATTTTCTGTACTTTTTCATGGACTTTTTTGGCCTTTTGGGGGGCTAAAACTCAACAATGGTTACCATGGCAACGGTGCATAATATGAGAAAAATTTTAGTAAAAATTTTTATTTTATACTTACTTATGTTTAACTTCAAAATATAATGAAATTCTGAGGGGGGTCATGAATCACGAAATGTTATCACCTGCCTGGATCTTACAAATAGCTGTACTTAAAAGCAATCAATTTATTTAGTAAGATTTAAAAGGATCAATTTTAAACTAGTTTCCCATTTCTGATATTGTTAGTTAAACCAAATTTTCTTCTATCATGTTTTAAACATTTTACACATTTGTTTTACTTGTACAAAGCTATATGGTTTTATATTGATATCATAATAAGATAATATATTTAACAGTTCTTGCCACGATATAGCTGAAATATTGCTGAAGTTGGCGTTAGACACCAATCAATAAAACATTTTGTGCATACTTTAAAGGATATTAAATTTAACCCCGCAACGAAGTTGGGGATATATTGGAATCAACTTGTCCGTCTGTCCGTAGACATTTTTTTGTCCGGAGCTTATCTCAGAAACCCTTCGAAAATATTTCTCAATCACATTTTTAAAGCATGTTAGTAACCATAAGAACGTGTGTGTGTCATATTATCAGATTGATACAACAATTGTGTAAAAATTTATGATTTTTTTTGTATTTTCCTACTTAGAATCTATGCTGAAAAATTTGTCCGAAGCTTATCTCAGAAACTCTTCTGAATTTCTTTTTCAAATTTTGACTGAATGCTAAGTATCAGATAAACCTGTGCACCGGATATTTTTAGATTATTTCATCAAAATTTGTAAAAGAAAGGATTTTTTATATTTTTGCCCTTGAGGTGGTTCGGTAGTATTCCGCCATTTTGATTTCATGATTCATGCTTTGACAAATATTTTTTTTTTATTTAAGAAATGTACAATCATTTTAAAATTTTGACAAATCTTTGAAAAAATTCGCTGAAAACACAAATAATGGGCCTTTTTCTCTTTGTGTAGCATTCAATTTAGAAGAAAAATTCAGAATAGTATTTACACTGTAAAATTCTTTATAATAAAAATTTAAACAGGGGAGGTAATTTCAAAAAATATTTTACAAAACTATCACTATGAAAATTTTGATTTTATGAAATAATTACATAATATGTTCCATGAACCCCATTTTTTGCCCACAGATCGAAGATCGGGGCATATTCTTTTGTCCTGTCTGTTTGTGTAGGCATCCGAAACTATAACCTTGGCTATAACTTTTGAACTATTCAAGATAGATTTATTATACTTGGTAGGTGTATAGGTCTAGTCAAGAGAAACATAATTATGCCCCCAAAGTTAGGTCAGGTCAAAGGTCAAGGTCACAGAGGTAAAAAAATTGGTGCTGGTGTAATATGTAGTGTTTCACAGACATGTCTTGTTCTTTTTGTTTTTAGAAAGTTCAATACAGCGGGTAGCAATTTATGAAATTTATCGAAATTCTCATGGATGTAACTTTAATAATTAAAAAAATTCCATAACATTTCATTTTCGGTGAAAGATTGAGAGCTTATATGGCCTTTGACTCCAAAATTTTATTATGTTATTTGGAAGTTCAATTTTTGAAATTTAATCTGAAAACTATTGAAAAAATAGTATGGATTTTGCATATAACCCCGAACCTCCTTGAATACCCATATTGAAAATGTTTGCCCTGAGGCAATCTCAGACCCTCTTTTGAATATTTTTCTCAAATTTTGTCAGAATGTTAAGTACCGTATATTTTCTTGAAAAAGGGGAGGTATATCATTGTGTCCATACTTGTATTGTGAGCATAATTCCACTTTGTTCGCACCTGTATTGTGTCCACGCACACTTATATTTGCACTTTGCACTTGCCATATTGATTCAGGGTTCAATGAACTGGAGTATATCATGCTGCCATTCGGCGACTGCTCTACTGAATTATATAAGGTTTTAAGAATGTTTATTCTGTCGCCGCCGTTTCCGCCCGAGAGTAATGTGGATGTCTCCCTTCATTTGTCGCAAGTGAGAAAAAAGTGTACTTAGTTCAAGGAAAAGTTCGTAACTTGGACCTTCATTGACTTAAATCTTAAATAGGAAATAAGTTAGTGCGCATGCAAGTTGTATACCACAAAACTCAGTCCACGTTTGATTTGTTTGGTTTTGGATCCAGTGGTCTAAGTGGTGATGGTGTCTTACCCTTTAAACTTTGAAAGTTTGCGAATTCGTGGGTAATACTGTTAAAATGTCTATACTTTGCATGTAAAAATGAGGTATACTATTAATCTTTTTGAGGTTAAGATCTCCAAGTGTTGCTGGAGTTATGCCCCTTAAAATTTCGAATTTTAGAGAATATTTAATACTATTAATTCACATAAAATTTAAACTTGGTAAGTAAGATGTTGACTACAAAATTCAGGCCAGGTTCAACAAAGGTTCTAGAGTTTTGCCCCTTAAAAATTTGAAATTTTTCTCAAAAGCGTTGATTGCTTTTCTTTATTCTGGTACTTATAAAATTTGAACAGAATTAATAATAGAAAGAAAATAAAAGGAAATGTAGTGAATGTACATGTGACAAAATCGCACACGATACATAGAAAATGTCTTCATTTTTGGTATGGATATTGCTTTTCTCTAAATTCAGTTCAGGGTTCAGAGGAGAAAGTGGTTTTGGAGTAATGCCCCTTGATTTTTTTTAACTTGGTAAGTAATTTGTTGGGTACAAAACTCAGGCCAAGTTCAATTAAGGTTCTAGAGTCATGCCCCTTTAAATTTTGAAATTTTCCTCCAAAACGTTGATTTTTTTCTTCATTTTGGGACTTATAAAATGTAAACAATATTAGATAATGTCTTCAATATTGGTATGTAAACTGCTTATCTCTAAGCTTTTAGGGTTCAAGGGAGAAAGTAGTTTGGAGTTATATCCCTTGATTTTAAAAAAAAAACATTGTGGGTATCATGTGTGCACCATTATAATGGACCTTGTCATATTTTCGAAAAATCTCTGGTAATTAAAGGGAAATTAAAGAAAACAGGACTTTTATAGGAAATAAAACTATTTTACGTGATTTCTAAAAAAACGGGTTGAAAATATGCTTGGCTTCACTGATACAGCAAAAAAAAACTAGACTTTTGTATTGATTAAAACGCTTGTGTCGTAACAAATTAAGCATGTTAACATAATGTACATGTGTTTTGAATGACCAAGCTATCACTTTTAAATAGACAAATAAAACAAATCTTTGAATATTTTCGTTTTCGACAAAGTTTTGTCCCTTTTTTGTCTCATTTATTAGTGGTTCAAATTCATGAAAAGATGGAATAAAATGGAAGTACATAATGTCTTCTTTAGAACTGGTGCAAATTATGGCAGTTTTGAAGTATTATAAACATCGTACATCCATAAAACTTACCCCTTCCCCAACAAATTTACTCTAAAATTGTCAATTTTTTGTCTATGTTTGCATTAGAATTACCAGAACACGCAAATTGTGTGTTGTATATGACAAGGTTGCATGAATTATATTGTGATTTCGTATTTTAACTGCCATTTGTTGACTTAAAATCAATATCTTGCCTGAAATTTATGAAAAATGGACATTTTCTACATTTCAGATTTATCCAAAGTTCACTGTTAAATCGTTATACATTCAAAACCTTGAGGATATATCTGCAGATATGCCAATTATTTGTTCTTAGGGATATACAAGTTGTCTCAAAAAATTGCTTAGAAAGTCAAAGATTGTTTAATGTGACTCTGAATACTGAAAATCTTACCCCTACCCCAACAAATTTCCCTTAAAATTGTCAATTTTTCTCTTTGTTCGCATAAAGATAAGCAGAAGACGCACAATGTGTGTTGTATATGACAGAGTTGCATGAATTACTTGATGATTTGCTATCTTAACAGCCATTTGTTGACTTAAACTCAATATTTATCCCAAAATTAATGAAAAATGTGAATTTTCAACATTTCAGATTTATCCAAAATCCACTGTCAAATCGTTTAATATGTCAAATCCGGAGGATATATCTGCAGATTTGCCATCTAATTGATCTAAGCGATTCATTAGTTGTCTTAAAACATTGTTTAGAAAAACAAGGAGTGTTTAATGTGACTCTGAATACCGAAAATATTACCCCTACACCAACATATTTTCCCTAAAATTGTCAATTTTTTGTCTATGTTCGCATAAAATTAACTCGAACACGCAAAATGTGTGTTCAATATGACAATATTGCATGAATTGCATCACGATTTGATATTGTAACAGCCATTTGTTGACTTAAACTCAACATTGTACCCAAAATTAAGGAAAAATGGGAATTTTCAACATTTCAGATTTGGTCAAAGTTCACTGTTAACGTGTTATATGTGGCAAGTGCGGAGGATATATCTGCAGATATGCCAATTAATTGTTCTAAGGGATATTAGTTGTCTTGAAACAGTGTTTACAAAATCAAGGAACCTTTAATGTGACTCTGAATACCGAAAATCGTACCCCTACTCCAACAAATTTTCCCTAAAATGGTCAATTTTATGTCTTTGTTCGCATAAAAATAACCAGAACACGAATAGTGTGTGTTATATATGACAATGTTGCATGAATAACAACATGATTTGGTATTTTAACAGCCATTTGTTGACTTAAACTCAATATTTTGCCCCAAATAGATGAAAAATTGGGATTTTCTGTATCTCAAATTTGTCCAATGTTCACTGTTTAGTCGTAATATATGTCAAATCTGGAGGATATGTCGGCAGATGTCGGCAGATGTGCCATATAATTGTTCTGTACGATACATTAGTTGTCTTAAAACATTGTTTAGAAAAGCAACGAGTGTTTAATGTGACTCTAAATATCTTATATCTTACCCCTACCCCAACAAATTCACCCTAAAGTGGTCATTTATTTGGCTCGCATAAAAATAACCAAAACCCGCAAAGTCTGCATTGGATATAAAAATGTTGTATTAATCTTATCATGATTTGTTATTTTAAGTCCCACTTTTCTGATTAAACTCAATATATGGTACAAAAATGATGAAAAATCGGAATTTTCAGCATTTCGGATTTGTCCACAATTCACTTTTAAATAGTTATATGTGGCAAATCTGGAGGATTTATCTGCAGGTATGCCAATTCATTGTTCTTGGGGATACATAAGATAACTTAAAACAATGTGTAGAAAAACCAGGAGTGTTCAATGTAACTCTAAATACCAAAAATTTTACCCCTACCCCAAGAAAATGATGCTTAAACAATGCAAAAAATATGTCTGTCTGTACATATATATGAACAAAACGTGCTAATTTTTTTACTTTCTTTTCAAAAATGCATTTGATATATCGTAATATGCGATTTTAACACGAAAGTTTAGGTAAAATTGAATATTTGGGCGATTTTCGTGAAAAATGGTAATTTTCAGGATTTCGGAATGTTACAAAATTCAAAGTTTAATTGTTGTATAAACCACGCGCATGATCTTATTTGTTATATGTTGGAGTCTCTGTGTATTTTTGTGATTGAAATGTTATGTTATTGGACCTTATACAATGTTCAGGCTTTTTCAAGCTGAATAAAATGAAATAAAATGTGTTGAATTTTTTTTTTTTTTTTTTTTTTTTTT
>MJUU01064104.1:135920-147105 GCA_002080025.1 Modiolus philippinarum
GGGGGGGGGGAGGGGCTAATATGTTTGCAATTTATGAGAGTTTAGCTAGTCTAAAATGTTCAAAACCATACTTTCTAATAGCTTAGATATAGTGAAATAGTATTGTATCAACATTTTTACGTTAGATACCAAATTCGTGAAGTTTTTACATCTCTAAGTCAAATTAGCAATAATTCTGAAAAACGGAAAATTCCCATTTTTCGTAAAATTTCGAGCAGAAGGGCAAAAAAAGACCCTTAAAAAGTTTGAATCTACTTAAATGGGCTTCTGCATGTCAGCTTTAGTGAAATACACACAATAATTCGCATCAGACATTATCTTTTTGTCATTTAGAGCCTGAATATTTTAAATTTTCTCTTAATTTTAAGGGGGAGGGGTGCTAATTTTGGCATTTCTGATCCCACAATAAGGCTGACTCTAAAATTTTGACACGTAATTTGTTGCTTACATATCATAAATCATTATTGCATTGGCAATTATTAGATATATATTCAAATTTATACGATCCAGAAGTAAGAAAGACGAAATTGTGAAAATATCTAAAATTCCGAAAATTTCGATTTTTCAATTTTTTTTTACCGAAAATCAAAATTTTGAGGACTTTAATGGTCTTATTCTTCAATATTGTATCACAACTGATAAATTACGCATAAGAACTAGATCAAAGGATGAGATTTATTTATCTGAAAGGAATTGAAAGCTTAAAAATCATCATTTTCGCTATTTTTGGCAGGGGGAGGGGTATATTTTTTGCATCCCCAGATCACAAAAATAGCGTAATGTGCCATAACTTGTGTTCATTGTAACGTATAATAAATAAGCTTCAATTTCAGTACATCTAACTTGTCTACATAAAACTTATTGAGCTTAAAAGATAAAATTAAGAATAAAACTAAAATACAAGAATTTTGTGTGGTGTACTATAAAAGTGACCCTATACTGTCTATGCGTGCAGGTTATATTCGTGTTAACATGTTTTGTTTTGAAGAGGGGATATAAAAGGACTGAAAAAAACGGTCTGGATCATAAGGGGGGGGGGGGGTGCACGGAAAGTGATTTCAGCCCATGGCCTACTCGTATGATTTTTTAACTCATAGACTACATTTGAGTTTTCTTCACATTCTCACGGAAGCATTTTCTCCAATAACCGCTTCGCACTTAAAAATTATCGCCAATCATCGATTATAACCAATGCACACACACATAAATTAAGCAATATTTGAGAGGGGTGGGGTGTTGGGGGGACGAAAGGGTGCCTCATCCCGATTTTCCGTCGTTAATATTAGCAAATCTCGATATCCCGGACATATTTTGCGAACCCGGAAAATTTGTTAGAAAATTTTATAATTAAACGTTCAAAATGTTTAATTTTAAAGTATATGAACTCCATAATTGTTTGTTCAATTTTGATAAAGATAGTGTTTAAGAAACCAAATCTTGCCAATCCCGTTAAATTTCATCATCCAGATTTCCCGAGACCAAACTCATCCCTTTTCCGTGTCCTGGTGACATTTTCATCCCGAATTCCCGGTCTTAAAAAGGACTATTCCTATTTCCTGAAATTAAAAATGGCCTATCCCGGTGTCCCGAAAATGGCCTCGCCCCGTAATATTTGTGTAAGAGTAACTTGCGTAAAAGAAGCCCGTATCGAAATTTTCAAATTGCCTACGGGCCACGATACGGATTGAGTGTCTTATTACAGCCCGTGTCGAAGTCAAGAATTTGTAACAAGATACAGATCAGTGTCAAGGTCCAATGGCAGTCTCTGAAATTTATACGACCCGAAACACAAATTACTGGTAATTTTATTTTACTGAACGAATTTACCAGTCAAATTATTCAATAAATTTTATAGCTAGTATTTCTAAATATTTTTTCTCTCTAGGTCTAAAGATTTTACAGATAATATGTTAAATCTGACGGCTTGAAGGTACACGGCTGCTACAGCCCTAGTGACTAAACAGTACTTTGGGAAATTTATGCTGTATCTTATACAGATTTAAATACTCTACTTCAATTTTTGTTACATCAGATACTTGTATATGAAATTATAGGATGTCAACCAAATTTCAAATGATCAATTTTTGCATTTATTGGTTGTCAGGCTGCTATTTTTTATTGAAAGTATGGAATTGAAAAGAAACCTGAAGGCCATTTTAAGAAAATTTATATTCGTAAATACTAATTTTTCACTAAAACAATGGACAAAAAGCTTAACATCGTTGAAAACTGTTTCAAAACGTCGTTTGACGTTACATGTAAAAAGCGCGCTATTTCTTTCCCGCGATTTGCAATTTTTACACATTTTTAGAAATATCTCTTTTCCTGATACGGTGACCCCCTTTTTTTTATTCTTTCATCCAAAATTATACGATTGTTTTGTCTTATTTTTCGAGGGGCTTAATATGGCGGAAAAATATTTTTTGGCCTAGAGCATAGTTACGAAAGATATTTTTCCGTTCAAAAGCAAATTCCTGATATCTGTAGGGCCTGTGGTGTCCAAAACAATCAATGAATTTGAAACTGAACAGTTTTAGGAGGGTTTATCGGCAGAATAATGACTAAATAAAATTGCCATAAAGCGCAATATTTTTGACGTCATAGATCGAAAACGAGGCCGTTGACCCCATTTTTTTTTTTTTTTTTTTTTTTTTTTTTTTTTTTTTTTTTTTTTTTTTTTTTTTTTTTTTTTTTTTTTTTTTATTATTATTTTTTTTCTTTTGCTTAAATTGAAGTATTCTTTGAAGACATAAAGTGGAAGGAGTTTCAAGTAATTCCTATGTTCAGTTTAAATAGAGGGATTTATCTTTAAGATTGTTTTCTTTTCACGTAACGAGGGAAAAAATCTTGATCGACGATCTGACGGCGTCAATTCAAGCGTTGATTTTGGATTGAACGGGGCATCGAAATGAGACATTGTTTTCCACTTTTTAAGATGGCAAATTGTTAGCCTGATGAATTGCCCCAATTATTGACATCAAACAAATTAAATCATCCATCAGTTCACGGCACACTCGCTCATTGGGTAAAAAACTTCCATTCCGGATTTTTATCGTATCCGTCTCGGAATTGATTTCAAAATAGAAAAAAACAAATGCATTTTGGTATTGAACACATTTATACACTAAAATAATACTTTAAATTGCGAAATACAAAAATATTTACAAAACGAACTGTGTATCGTTTCTTTTGTTGAGTAGCATATAAAACAAACGAATGCAGGGAAAAGGAAAACAGTTTCCGTGCAGGCTTCACTTGAACCTACACTACTTATATAAATCATTGAAATAGATAGAGACACATATTGAGGGCAAAAAATGTCAAATTTTCGTCGTCGTTACAGATTATGACATTACCGTCACGTGCAGAATTCTATTTTAATTCATATTTTTTGGACTCCTTATATTTCCGCTAAAACTATTAAGATATATTGGTTTTTAACATTTTTGTCTTAATAGATCATGATGTGTAATAGTTCATTAATCTCTAAAAAAAAGTCAGAAATTCGAACAAATGGGTTGTAGTCGTCTTTGGACAGGTTTTCATTACAAATATTAAAGTTGTAAGAGAATCATCCTGCACTTGTTTATATTTCAGTGGTCGACATGCTGCGGTCGTTTTATGATGCGCTCAGCGCAGCCTTTTCGTAGTCTTTTGGCCTCGACTTTTAAGATATTTGACATTTTGGTGCATCATCGCAGGACGTTGTGTCGCGTACCTGTATGACCTTTGTGTGAAATTGACCTTTCAGAATTAGGTCAAATTAATAAAATTTTAGCTGTTGGTTTTCCGGGCGAGCACTTTTTCATCTTTCGACCCATATTTGAAATATTTGGCATGTGGATGTATCATCATGAGACAATGTGTCTTGAACCATGATGACCTTCGTGTGACCTTGACCTTTGACCGTGATGCCAAATTTCTGAATTCTATAGCTCTGAACCAGAACTTTTTCATTATAAAATCATGTGGGTGTATTATCACATAAACATTGTGTCCCCTACCATAATCACGGTGCAGAATGGTAACGGACTTTTCGGGTTTTTTTCTGCATTGCCTGACTAATCGGGTCCAGAAGCGGACTAATCGGGCTACGAAACCCATACCTGTTGTCAAAACTTGTACACAGGAGAAAAAAGAGGTCTTAAATATTATTAGAACTATACTCACGGAATATCGGAATGTTTATTTTCTTTGTTTATCCATTTATAAACATCCCTTAACGTCCAGTTTCTTCAAAAATTCCGACACCAATGCACAGAAGGAAGGAGCAAATTGTAAATCGCAACTTATTTGTCCAAATACAGTCACAATTCCTTTATTTTCACTATCTACTGCCTTGCACAGTGTGTAGTACGAAATTAACAATGTCAGCAGCATATTTGTATATAAGTATATAAACGTGTTGGTTTATTCGAAATCGTGGTTTTCTTGTAAACCAAGGGCATCGGACTTTTCGTGCTTATAGGATATTATGAAATTTTCTGGCACCGGACTAATTTGGCACCACAGGAAACGGACTAATCGTGCACTATTTTGTACATTAAGTGTAAATAGACCTAAAGAAAAAAAATGCTATAATATGGTTACGTCTGCAAGACATACACACGTATATTATGTCTTTTTCACGTCTAATGTCGCCACCTTAATCTGTTTATAATTGCATTTTTTCTGTTCTATAAACTACCATATTATGTATTTCAATAAGTAATGTCTTAAGTACCAAAATATTGAAAAACTAGAGTAATGACTGTCGGAAACGACAGTGATCCCCGCACCCCCTGTTTGACACAGAAAACAGCTATAGACCCTGGGTATAATTTTTCTTAACATTTTTCTAAATTCAACTATTGACAGTCACTATTTTTACCATAAGGAATTAAAGAATATATGGTTGTTAGGCAGAATTCCAAAAAATAAGTAGTCTTTGAGACTTTCAGGAATTTACCAAACTTGGAATCATATATTTTGGAAATCAAATTGGTTAAATGTTTCTTCTAATTCTAACAAATTTTTTAACTATGGTTTCAATGTAGAATTCCAAAAATTAGTGGTCTTTGACAATTTCAGGAAATTTACCAAATTTGGAAACAAGTATTTTGGAAATCCAATTGGTGAAAATGATTGACCTTATAAAAACAAATGCTTACAGTTTGGTTGCTAGATAGAATTCCAAAAAATATGTGGTCTTTGACACTTTCAGGAAATTTACCAAAATCGGCATCAAATATTTTTGAAATTCAATTGGTGAAAATGATTGCCCTAATGGAAACAAACCCTAACAGTTTGGTTGCTAGGTAGAATTCCAAAAAATACGTGGTCTTTGACACTTTCAGGAAATTTACCAAAATTGGCCTCAAATATTTTTCAAATTCAATTGTAGAAAATGAATGACCTTATGAAAACAAATCCTAACAGTTTGGTTGCTAGGTAGAATTCCAAAAAAATATGTGGTCTTTGACACTTTCAGGAAATTTACCAAAATTGGAATCAAATATTTTTGAAATCCAATTGGTGAAAATGATTAACCTCATCAAAACAAAATGCTAAAAGTATGGTTGCTAGGTAGAATTCTAAAAAATAAGTGGTCTTTGAGACTTTCAGGATATTTACCAAAATTGGAATCACATTTTCGAATTCTAAGATTTCAGAATTTTTATTTTTTCTCAATACTTGCTAAAATATAAGATTATATGCCAAAATGTCCAAAAATATCAGAATTTGACATTTTCGGAAATTTACCAAGGTTGGAACCGGAATCAAAATTCTGAAAGCTTATTGCGCATCTACAGACTATATGCAACAATTCTGCAACAAAATTAAATCCATAAATCTAAAAATTTAGGATGAGTTTGTGTCGCATGCCATATGTGTCACAATCCACATTTAATCGACATTTTGGAGCCTCTTGTTTGCATCAAGATGAATATCAAAACCCCGAAAGCTTATTGCGCATCTACAGACCATTTGCAACAATTCTACAACAAAATTAAAACCCTAAATCCAAAAATGTAGGAGGAGTTCACGTCCCATACCACATGTGTCAAAATGGACATCTTGGGGCCTCTTGTTTGCACCAAGACCAATATGAAAAAATCCGAAAGCTTATTGCGCATCTCCAGCATATATGCAACAGTTCTATAACAAAATTAAAACCCTAAAAATGTAGGAGGAGTCGCAAGGATTTGTGACGGACGGACGGACAGACGGACGGACGAGGCCAACGACAATATCCCCGAACTTTCATTCGAAAGTGCGGGGATAATAAACACGGGTGCACAACAGATATAATATAAAAAAAGAACTTGCAGTCAGTATGGACCAGACATTTTACACAAAACCTTAGTGTCCCTCACGATGTCCCTGTACGGACGCATGAGCTTTAAGTTAGATAATTTAAAACATATACAGTTCAATACAAGTGTGGACCAAAATTGATGTCTCGCCCGTCCCTACTTGGTCGCAAAATTGATGTGAAACTCGAACTGACTAAATCGGAAAACTTAACATGTCGCTAGACTGTGAAAATAGGGTAACTGGCAAAAGCAATATAGCAGACTGTCATGAATCACTCATAACCAAAATGCCAAATATCAGTGACCTTCCACTGATAGATACTAAAAAACCAAACATGTTCACTAGACTATGAAAATGAGGTCAAGGGCTAAAGCAAAATAACAGGCTGTCATTTTCCATTTAAGACAAACCTACATACCAAATCGTGAAATTGAGGTCACAGACAAAAGCCATATAGCAGACTGGCATCTACTACCCAAGATCAACCTATATACCAAATATCATTGACCTACCACGTATAGTTACTGAGAAAATGACCTAATCACAAAAACTGAACATGCCTACTAGACCATGAAATTGAGGTCAAGGACAAAAGCCATATGACAGACTGTCATGTACTTCCTAAGACCAACCTACGTACCATATACCAATGACTTACCATTTATAGTTACTGAGAAACTAAACTTAAATTACAAAAAATTGTTCATTGGACCGTAAAATTGAGGTCACAGACAAAAGCCATATAGCAGACTGGCTTTGAGTTGTTATTACTCCCCTTTGGGTCTTTGTCTCTTTGACACATTCCCCGTTTCCCTTCCTTTTTCTATGTCAGGAACTCTTCAAGACAAACCTATATACCAAATATCATTGACCTACCACTTATAGTTACTGAGAAAATTACCTAATCACAAAAACTTAACATGCTCACTAGACCGTGAAATTGAGGTCAAGAACATAAGCCATATGACGGACTGTCATGTACTACCTAAGACCAACCTATATACCATATATCATTGACTGAGAAACTAAACTAAGCACAAAAACTTAACATGTTCATTGGACCGTGAAATTGAGGTTACAGACAAAAGCCATATAGCAGACTGTCATGTACCACTCAAGACAAACCTATATACTAAATATCATGGACCAACCACTTATAGTTACCGAGAAAAAACTTAACATGATCACAAGACCGTGAAATTGAGGTCAAGGACAAAAGCCATATGACGGACTGTCATGTACTTCCTAAGACCAACCCATATACCATATATCATTGATCTACCACTTATAGTTACTGAGAAACTAAACTAAGCACAAAAACTTTACATGTTCATTGGACCGTGAAATTGAGGTCACAAACAAAAGCCATATAGAAGACCGTCATGTACTACTCACGACCAACCTATATACCAAATATCATCGACCTACCACTCATAGTTACTGTGAAAATGACCTAATCACTAAAACTTAACATGAAAGTTTACGCCGCCGCCGTCGCCGTCATACTTTGTACGCATATGTCTCGCTTTCCGCGCGTTTCGTCGTGGGCGAGACAAAATGTAATTTTATTGCAGATGTTAATTTATTAATCTACACATTTTCCCGACACACAGCTATTGTACAAAGTTGCCGAGAGCAATAGTATCCCAGTCGACCAGTATACTTCGGTGTTTGTCCGAAAACTTATACAAAGTTTATCATCTTTTGAAAAACAATAGAGTCACAATATTATAAAAAGTATCTCCCTACAAGCTAGACGCTGTTTCGTAGGGACTTTTTTAGTTTAAAAATATTTTATTTATAATTACTCACTTATATAAAGACAACATTAATTTGATATAATACTAAGGCTCTTTATGTTACTTGTTCTATCTCAGCTCTTTGACACGTTGAGAATCTTTTTCTTCCAAATGTCCGTGCACTTAAAAGATATAGGTTGCAGAAATACTTATCTGGCGGGACTCAGAACTCTTGCATTTCCGTAGTTTGTTGCTTTATAGGTCGACACTATAGTGGAGTGACCAAACCCACTTTTTCGAAAATTTAATGGTCAAAAATAATATACGGCTGAATTATATATCATTGGAAACTTTAGAATCTCTTCTTTCAGATGACGGAAGTTGTCAACTCAAAATTGCGGTACCAGTTTTTCAGGAAATTGGGTCAAAGTTCATGACCCGGATAATCAGCAAGATAGTACAAAACATCTAAAACATTTCAAAATGTGGTTTTCCGATAGAATAAAGTATAAAAAGGCATACAAAAGGTAAAATGTTGAAAATATTTATAAATCACAAAGTTATTTTTATTTAAATGTATTGAACATTTTAGAACCGCTATTGTAAAAAAAAAGGGGGGTCACTGATGGCAAACTTAGATGTGTAGAAAGTTAAATTACTTTTAATTAAAACAAATTTCTACGAATTTTTGTTATTTGATATATAATTAATGTTTCATTTAACAATTCTTATTGACAAAATCCTAAAAATAAGATATATTTTTGTCAAATTTCTGCTTGAAACTGTTCCTGATTTCAAAGCTAAAAATCAAATTCCATTTAAACAAGTTGTAAAATAAGACACATGATGTCTCTAAAGAATGCAAATGTTTTGAAGCTCATGTCCCAACAAAATCTTGTTTTTTATTTATAAACTTGTATATGCCTGTTAACTTCCATGATTCATCTTTAAATGCATAACGACTTGCAATAATGTAGAGGTAAAAGAAAAGAACAAAATGACATGAATGCTTAAGAAGTATAACCAGAGACCAAATATAGTAGCTAATACAGAACTGTGCATACTAGGAGAGCTTAAGATGGCATACCAATATCGCTGATAAAATTCTAAGCCCTGGAAATTGACTATAACGTACGTTGTCAGAATCTTATAGAAAATGAAAAGGCAGATACAAGTCAGGAAAATTACTAGATTGGCACTAAAATTATATAAGCACAAAAAGTCCCTCCTGAACTAATTTGCATATTTTAGGGAAAATTAGGGGAAAATCAAAATATTTTACAAAGAATGCACTACGGGGCTCCTCGCCAATTTAGGTCTAGGGTAACCCGTTCTACTACTTAAGCATATCATAATATTATGCCAAAAACAATAATATTTTAGAAATTTTACCATTCGAGCGGCTATCACACAGCCAAAACAGGACTGCTGCTACAAAGGGATCTTTAGCATGCAAATGCATGACTTCACTAATACCCGTATTTTCCCCGTTTTTCCAGCCGTATTCTAAATGTGATGGAATCGGTGGTTTTGGGTCATGCCATGAAGTCCAGATTGTCGTCTGAAGTGAAGCCCGAAGAAAATGTCTAAGTGCTGTCTCTGATTGCGGTTTGCATCTCGACTAGTAGCTATTTTGACCCGTAGTTTGTTAATATCGTGTTGTAGTCTAAGGAAGCTGTTCCTCTGGTCGTACAGCCTTGAAACTAACTTTATTGAAGAGGATATGGCGGTATCTTTATCAAAAGATGACAGTTACTCTAAACAACTGTCCATCAATACCTTGATTACATACTGCTTTCCTATATCAAATAACAAAATGCCGAAAGTATTGTGAATTTAATTTCTACATATGTGCAATTCGACAACTTATGTCTCTTCAGTGCAGATCAAATAAAAAAAATTGGAAATCCATTAACCGAAACATGTCAAATCTGATAAAGACCATGTTACCAATAGGAGCTAAATAGGAAAGCCAAAATCACCTAAAACAGAGCTATGCAAGAGGAGAATCTCCTAATGTTTTATTTCGATATGGCAAGTTTTCAAACAAAATCGGTTTTTGGGCCAGTACCGAAGTACCGACTACTGGGTTGGTGAATACCCTAGGGGACAACAGTACAACAGCAATAGCATCAACCCAGTGGTCACTAATAACAAAATACTGAAGTTACTGTAAATTTTGATTTCTGCATATGCGCATTTCGACAATGCCGACGGAGTATGGCGTCCGAATAATGCGTGTGCAGCTGGAAGAACTCTGCATGTGCTATCAGATAAAGATGAGCATACTGATTAATGGGTAGAAATCATCGCCTATCTTTAACACTGCTAATAGTTCCTAACTGAACTTCTGCTTGAAAGTAATGAATACATAAGATGATAACGACTGTATCAGAACTGCTATACGATTGTTCGCCCGTTTATACCATAATTTTCTATCTACATTTTATCAGCCTGCATCGCCTGAAGGACCACATGGGTGTCAGCTTCGTCCTGGTGGCTGTTCAACTGACGACAATTGACTCATCTTGCTCTTTGAAAGATTTGACAACTTCTGGGTTTCCACAAGAACCAGCAACATATAAACCTCGCCATAAGTTAAGCAACACCCTTAATTTTTTAATGAATTCATTTTGAATTTGAAATATCTATAAAACGTATATTGATTTGACTAATGGTAACACATAAGTTTAAAACAACAACTTCCCAGTCGTTCGAGAACTAAGTCGCATAAAGCAATGCTTTTACGAAATCAGAAAAACAAGAGTGTAAACACAACTATAATAAGTCAAAAACCAATGAATTTTCGTTTACAAAGAACAGCTATAATATGCTTGCTAGTGTATGACTGATAACATCTTCTGAAGCATATCTTTACCCCTAAGTTTTGGATTTTCAAAAGACCCAAATTGATCCACAATTCTTTCAAACAAGTCATCTTTTCGTTGTTCTCCAGATAACAGAAAGGTAGTCTTGCTGTTCTCAGTAAAAAAAAACAAAGTTTCTCGTCGTCATATAATTGTTTCGCGAATGACACATTTGTCAAAAGTCGGTCAATACTTTTTCACGCTAAGAATCTCTGGGACCAAGCATAAATGGACTTTGAACGCCTGCCATTTTTTGTATTATTTGCATGATCCTAATTAAAA
>MJUU01064104.1:148264-171687 GCA_002080025.1 Modiolus philippinarum
CCCCCCCCATTTGCGAAAAAAAGTGAAAGTGCCTTTTAGATAAATAACGTAGGTCATTTTCTTACAATGTTGAAAATAACACCATTAAAGTCCATATATTGTTACGTTTATGGTAATTTCAGGTTCACTATGGGACTCGTGTATAAGGCTAAATTTCCTGCCCTACCCATTTCTCCCCTTTTCAAGTGGTAATCAAAACCCGTTGTCCCGGTTGTCCCTTCCACTTTTTTTCTTCTCTTACTTATATTTTTTGAATTGATTAACTTATTCTCGTCCTGATATACTGCTGAAATATTGCTCTCATTGGACGTTAAACTTTAACAAATCAGTCAGTCAATCAGGTTCACTATTTCGAACTTCCGATGTTGGGATCGTGAAAAAAAACTGAATGTAACTTTCATGTACAGATGTGAATTTTCGGTATACCGGAATTTCAGCTGTTTTTTCGTTGAAAAGTAAGATTCTCAAAGAATTTGTAAAGGTTTTCAGATATAAAAGTGATATCGATTCAGCGTGTCTTAGCTATAAGTAGAGTAAGCTTTTAAATGTTTGAGACAAACTATAGAGTCACAAAATTCAAAATATTTCACCCTCCCTGTTAATAAAAACACTGTTTATTTCATTTTATCACTCTTTAAAACAGGCGCAGATACAGGCAATTTGAAAACGGGGGTTCAAATAAGAAATAAGAAGGTTAAAGGGAATTTCTGGATATTTCATATTAAAACACCAGGATATTCATTAAAAACACATGATTGTCCAAAAAAGGGAGGTTCCAACCCCAGGAACCCCCGCCCAAGGTTGCATCCACAGATGTAAAAACATGCACAGTGACCATAAAGCAGGGGTTAAAATCCAGCCGAGGACCTTGCTGGATTTTCCTATGTTAACAGCTTTAAAAAGATGATTTTCATCACTGTTGTAATTTGGAATGATAAATTCTACCTTTGCAGCTCACCTTACCAAAACATTTATATAGAGCTGTGTGCAACACTGTTATCTATATATTTTACGAAAGGATATTTCGTATTAAAACACCTTATATATACCTTATGTATCCAACTGGTTGCAACCCTATCCTTCTTATATCTATTTCCTACCCACCTAATGTTCATCGTGTACTATGTTACCAACCCTAGATTTCCTACGAAGACGAATGACCCGGTTACCGAAAGCTATATTTTTTATAGCCTGGGTAGCCGAGTGGTCTATTGATCTGGACATAGTACAGGCGGTGTTGCCATAGATGACAACGAAGCAGGGGTTAAAATCCAACAGCAGATCTTGGTTTAAGGGGGTATATGACAATTGAATCTTCCTTTCGCTGATATTGTAGAAACAAATTAATGATAAGCAGAAAGAAAGTAATTATCCAGTTTTAGAACCAAATTTGAGTGTTTTTGAGAATTCTGTCCACCAACAACATCTACTGAGACAAGATATTCTCAAACATGACAAGAAAGTCAAACCTAATATTCATATCCATTTACTAGTATCCAATCCAAATATTATATAGATCCGTCAGGAAAACTTCATATAGCTGTCGAAATCAAAATTATCCCGGGTACGAATATGTCTTCACATGATTTTTTGGCGTCAACATTGTTCATTTACTTGACGATATCTTTCCTAATGTGACATTGTACATGTATTTATGAGGACAATGTATTTATATGAGCATCCTGCAAGAACACAGGAATATACTTCTGTGGAAGGATCAATGATGTAAACAAGACAGACGCACGTAAATAACGCAAAACGTGGTTTTAACTCCCTCCATCGTAGTTTTGTCCTTAGCTATATTGAATATAACTGATTATTCGGATTTCGTTTGGTTTTATGCATTTTAAACACTTTTTGAAATTATGGATTGCCTTTGTTTGGGTTCTAGTGCTGCTGATGAGGAATTAATTTCCGAAATGGCCATACAGCTCATTAAAATTATTGCAGTTGGAGTTAACATATGTGTTATGGTCTCATGTTCATTTACTCCATATTCTTTCGTAAAATATTATGTAACATAATCACGACAACATCACCTGTACAATATCAGTTTCATAAATCGAAATACACAACTTATGTATTCGCAAAATGTGTCCTTTGAAACAGTGTTCAGGTGTTTTAGGGGACGGTCATTTGATTTTCAGAGAGGGCTTGATCGTTTTTGTAAATAAATAATTTAACCTTGGTGTCAGTAAAAATAAATATTCTATAACACTACTTGTCATGAAACTAATATCCACTTCACTCTATTAAAGAAACTATACCGTTTGGAAGAGTGGAATGATTTTAATGACATAACAATTAGCTTGAAAATCGTATGACTACTGATGTTTCTTATGCAGGGGGTATTTGTTGATCTTAAAAAAAAACAAAACAAAACGTATTTCAAATCTTCCTGGCCTCGTTATCCGTCACGAATACTTTCGATTTGAAACCAAAATGTATTAGAAATATTGAAAATGGTTAAAAATTGTGTTTCACGCGTTTGAACTGAAGTTTTTTCACTTGTCACTATGTAAGCATAGTTGAGTTGAGAAATCGTCAGTTAACCAGACCAGGCGGTTTTGAATATATTGTACGGATGTTGGTGGTAAATTTTAAGACTCCCAGGCTTAAAGACAAAGCAAAATAATTCAGTTCTAAACGTAATGTATATGCCCTGTCTGTCATCATTTTCTCTCTCTCTCTCTCTCTCTCTCTCTCTCTCTCTCTCTCTTTGTATTTCCTTTGAATATTTTGTATTTTTTGAAAACATGCACTCGTACAGTTGTAGATAGTAAACTACCGTCCTTTTCAGTCATAGGGTATATTAGGGCGGTCAGTCACAGGCCACAAACACACAAAGTCCTGTGCCTCGAATAATTTTAAAAACTCGTTATAATTAGTATTTATGCACAAGCAGCAGTATTTGAAAGCAAAAGAAATATTCTCCGTTTGTAAAATCACCTTTATATGTCCTTGATATCGCTAATGTATCATTTTATTCATCAAAACCGCTTGTAAAAGGTGACAGTCATTGTCATTGGAATGCTACCCTTTGTGTTACAGATTTTAAGAGGCAGGAATATGCTTAAGGTGTCTCAGTGGTATTATTCCGCCATTTTTGTCATATACTTGTTCATTTAGGTTTCATTCCTTAAAAAAAATTAACAAAATAGTTATTTGAAATTTAAAAAAATGTTCCAAAGTATTTAGAAATATCATTTCTAATCACTTTTACAGCATTTTCATTACAAAAAAGGGGACTAAAACACACAAGCTTTAAATCTTAAGCTGGATTTACAGAACACAGAAATTATACAAGGGAGATAATTTGATAAAAGAATTTAACAAAGATATCACTACAGAAATTAACATTTTGCAATTTATCTCTCTTATTTCAACGGTGACCCCTAATTTTTATTTTGTATATGTAAACTATATAATAATTTCAAAACACATGCAAAGTATGGAGAAAATCTATAATAAATTTTTCAAGCTATCCTCTTATATAACCATTTTCCTTAACATTTCTATGTAAAATCCTGAAATTTTCAATTTCAGTTTTTGCGCTTAAATGCACGATGACCCCCAAATTTTATTTTATATTTTGAACAATAATACAATTATGTTTCTACACAGAAAATTTCACAAAATTCTATAATAGGAAAATAATACCCTGCAGACACCTTAAGTGATCATATATGCCGATTTATGTATTAAAATCAGTGCTGAATTCCGTAACGTAAAACATTTGGAGAAAAGAATTAGATAACATACATATTTTGAAAGAAAAATAACACACTAACCTCCGTGTTTTCGTTATAAACCACAAAAAGTCCGTTGCTAAACCCGATTAGTCTGGCAACGTAGAGAAAAAGCCCGTAAAGTCCGTTACCATTCCGCATCGTGATAATAGCCTTCTTGTGACCTTGATCTTTGACCTTTAAGTGCAATACTGAATTTGTTTAGCTCAGATCCGGAACTTTTTCAGCTTTGACCTAGACTCAATATATTTGGAATATGGATGCATCTTTATGTGACGTTTGTCATAATGTTCTCTGTTTTACCTTGACCTTTATAAATTGAGGTCAAATTTTTAAATTTTTTATCTCTTGGTCGGCCTAGACTTTAGATATTTGGCATGTGGGTATATCATAATTTGTCTATGTCTTACGCACCATATCAGCATCCTTTTTAGCTGCTGATCTGTCCAGGCCAGAACTTTTTCATTTTTTTAACCTGGACTCAAGATATTTGGCATATGAAGGTATGTCATTAAAAGATTTGTACTACCATGACCTTCGTGTGAAATTCACCTTTGATTTTGAGGTCAAATTACTATTTCACCTATGGCCAAGACACTAAAAAAACAATACATATGTAGTAAAGGGTAAGTTTTTCTTGTTTTTCTTGGAATATTCCTGCATTATCTTTTGTAAAGGTGTTATACGAAGGAAAGACGTATGTTTTAGTTTGCTTAAACAATCACCCCTAGTTCATTCTCGATTAGAAGTGCAAATATAAAATATATTTTTACCTCTTATTGACTGAGGAGAGCTCATTAAAGTTAATAAAAAAAAAGTTTCTAAAAAAGAAAAAAAAAGGAAACCAATTTCTCTAAAGTTTTGCATGTAATCAAGATACAAAAATACCCAAGTTGTATAAAAAAAACAGTAAATTTCGTTATGCTGTACTCTTGTTTCAAGTAGTAACCTCTCATCAGCAGCATAAAAATTAAAAAATATGGAAAGCCGTAATCCAAAAGTTGTACAGAAAGAAGCACTCGTTTATAAAAAATATCGAAATAGGAAGCCAAATCCAGTTACAAGGACATATACCGAGTGCCATAGGGTTTGTAAGTCTCGTTTCATTTTGGAACTCCCGGGACCAAAACTTGAACCCGGAAGTTGCATTTTTAACAAAAAACTATGACGTTTAAAGCAAAAAATTAGGACGTCATAATCCTGCAACGTCATATTTTGGCGAGAAACGCTTTCAAATTGCAATTTCATCGTGATTTCTTGCTGTCACATGACGAGACTTACAGACCCTATACACGGGATGAAGCCTCAGTATTTTTAAGTGGTTAGAATTTTGATAAAATCAGTAAATTTCTATAACATGCCAGGTAAAATTTTCATGTCAGACAAGTCTGACTATTGGGCTGGTGAATACCCAAGAATGACCATACATAACTGAAAAATGACACTGTTATGATTAAAGACTTGTACATAGCGCTGTGTGTATGTGAATTTTCCTTGTTTTTGTTTGACGGGTTAAAATTTCTAAGTGTTAGAATTTTCTATTTTGAGGGTGAACAGTCAGGAAAATTTAATTGATGGACAAGATACATTTGGTTAATACTAGATTACCTGTCGAGAGGTAAAAGGTGACATTGCCCATGTAAGATTAGAAAAAAGAAGGGAAACGGGGAATGTTTCAAAGAGACAATGACCCAAAGGGGAGTAATAACAACTCAAAGCCACCATTAGTCCATTCTCGGTGACAATCGCTCGCGGTAAATATTTTCCGTTTAAAATTAAACATAATAGAGATTTCGAAAAACTTTTTTTTATTCAAAAGTATATAATTTGTTAATAAATAATTACCGAATTAAAAAGTGTAAGGTATTTGTACATAGTCATGCAAAATTTTGAGCCGAAATACACCAATGCAGTCAGCAGAATGCAAAATCCATTATCTAAAGGAAGTGAAACAGAGTTTAGAAACAGCTATACGATAGCCATAAAAAGCGTCATATGATTAATTAAAAATGTTTGGCAGGAAACAAAAAGGGTTACCAGTAATAGTTGTTGAAAAACTTTTGGTGGGAAGACAAAATTTCTTCATTATATTATGTTAACTTGTTAAAATTTCGATAATGAATACTATCTTTACTTTTTTTTGTTTAAAGGGTCTTTAATGGCGACACAGATGAATTGCGATTCTTGTTCAGAGGGCAGCAAATATTTACCAGCAGTACGATATTGCACAGATTGTGAACAAAGACTGTGCAAAGAATGTGCGGACTACCATTCCCGTTTTCCAGCTTTGAAATCACACCATTTAATTGATTTAGCATCTACGGGGAACAAAATACAACCGTCGATAAAGAAATATTGCGAAGTTCATCCCGATACTTTACTTGATTTTTATTGCAAACAACACGATATTCCATGTTGTAGAGCGTGTATACCAATCAACCACAGGGGATGTGACAACGTCATTCCGTTAGAGCAAGCGTCCAAGAATGTACAGAATTCTGCTTTGCTTTCCGACACCATTGAAGTTTTAAATTTTTTAACTGAGACCGTTCATCAGTTACTTGAGAGTCGTGGCGCTAATTTGAAATCCCTGGGAGAAATGAAATCATTAATCCGACAGCAAATTGGCAAGGCCAAATTGAAACTGCTTAAACAAATCGATGACTTAGAAAAAGACTTAATTTCACAACTTTCTTTACTAGAGAGAAAGAATGAAGCAAAAGTAAAAAGTCAAAGAATCGAAATATCAAAATTAGAGTCCCGATTGACAGAGAGCAAACAGGAACTGGATTTTCTAAAAGAACATGGTTCAGATGTGCAATTGTATTTAGCTCTAAGTTACGTAGTCAACGATAACAACAAGATAGAGACAGACATTCAACGCATCATATCATCTGTTGAAGAAATCAGTTTTAAGTTTAATGAAGTAAATGACCTTAAAGTTCATACAATGGGATCCATCCAGGAGATCACTAAACCGTGCATTGTTCAATACAAACCACCGGGATTATCACAAGCTCAAATAAGGCATGATGTAGTAAAATCATTGACCGTGTTTGAAAAGATTGGAGACTTAACCTTGAAGTCTGGTGAAGTATACTGTATTACAGATATAGCAGTAACTGGTAACAAACTACTTCTTGCTAATTTCCGAGGTGACTATCCAAAAGTATATATATACAGGGACTGTAAGGACTATGAAAGTGAGATAAAATGTTCCAGTCTTCCCTATGGTATTACCGTGATACCTGATACTGATACAGCTGTAGTCACTTTAACGTGGGATAAGTCAATACAGTTCATCAATACAACAAACCTGACAAAAGGAAACAAAGTAAAACTAGGATTCAGGTGCTGGGGTATCACTGCTACAAAGGACAATATTATCGTTGGTGGGAAAGGAGTCATTCTTATATTAGATAGACATGGATCAAAGATAACAGAAGTAACAGTAGGTAAATCTGACATTAACTGTTTATATTACGATAAAGTACACGACCGACTTCCGTGTAGATACAGTGGCGGTATGTGTTGTATGACATTAGATGGAAAACCTGTATATCAGTACAAAGTATCAGGTGGAGCAGGAGTAGCAGTGGATCACCAAGGATACGTGTACCTAAGTAGTTATCCACCAAATGAAATACATCGATTGTCGTCTGATGGAAAATTCCGTGATGTTGTACTGAACAAATACCATGGTATAATCAATCCGCATGCTTTATCATTTAACAACAATTTTACCAAATTGTTTGTTGTTAATGATAACAAATCCGTGTCTGTTTTCAGCTGTATGTGATGACATTTAGGGAGCAATCATTTGATTTTTATTGGGGGGAAGGAATGAGCATCTGATCCTGGATATTTTTTTCATTCAATCTTTGAGTCTGACAATTCTTTATCACTGGAAGCAATTCTGTCCTTTTTTTCGGTAAAACCCAGAAATTTTGCTTCCTATTTGTTGTCCTGGTTTTTTCAGCTTCCTCTTGTCCTGTGTTTTTTTGCCAAATTCCGAATCCATGATTTTTTTTCTGAATTAATTCCAAGACCCCCCCCCCCCAACCATAGAAATCAAATAGTCGCTACCATAGGCTTAAAAATAAAGTGGTAGTAATTTTTACAGGTTAATAAGTAAATATGTGTCTTTTGCTTACTTTATATAAGCTTTTATAATATCTGTAAACTACGGAAGCCCGTTAGTGTCAGATAGAGTTTTTTAAGTCGTTATAACGACTTAGTAGGCCGTAATAGCGACTTAGGTAACTCGTTATAACGACTTATATAACTCGTTCTAACAACTTAGTTAACTCGTTATAACGACTAAGATAACTCGTTATAACGATTAACTCTTTTTACTACTTAGCTTACTCGTTATAACGACTGAGCTTACAAATTAGAAACACTTGTAACGATATCACGTGATCTTCCAGGAAGCTGAAGGAAAGTGACTTGCTGCATCATTTACATCCCTATAACAGTTTTTTGAGGGGTAACATTTTGTTTAATATATTAAAAATGATGTAGGATAGAGATAGAGTTTAATTGCAAAAAATATTCAGCATTCCAGGATCTACCCATTCTGCATTTTTGCAGAAAATTTGATGACTCATAATAATTATAGAAGTTATTGCCCTTTTCACTTGATTTTCTCGATTTTCATATCTCTGAACTTATATTTCAACACTATTTGAGATAGAGGTTAAAACTGAAGTCCAAAAATGTTTAGCTTATCCAGGACTACAATTTCTTAATATATCTGTCAGGTTCGTATCTCATCTAAGATGTCCGTCACCGGGGAACTTGAACCCTATTGGAAAATCACTTAAATTTTAAATCTGCATGTGCACATATTTCGGTATATGGTTTTCCAAATGTTTTGATTTGATCTGCACCGAAGAGACATAAGTTGTCGAAATGCGGAAACTATATTCACAGTAAATTCGGTATTTTGTTTTTTGAATTGTTTTTTCTTGAAAACCGTTTCATACATCAAGATTATATGAAAAAGGCATGACATAGCGATAGTGCTCTACCAACTGGATATTTGAGTCTGATCGTAAATTCAAGATGGACGCCACTACAGATTTTGGTTTAAAATTGGACCCTGGGGGAAATGTTGTAAAATTATCATTCATACATCAAGAAGATATTAACTATGTTTTCATTAAACATTTGTATAATTTCAGTGCCGATTATAAATCTAAGATGGGAGACACTGCTGATGTTAGTTTTACATTGGATCCTCTGGGAAATGTTGTAAATTGCAAATTCTTAATAACAGATTCATTCATCAAGTTTATACTAACTAGACATAATACTATCATGGTATGATATTTGTTCCGATTACAAACCCAAATGGCCGTGACAGTAGATCTTAGTTTATCAATGAACCCTATGAAAAATGCTGTGTAAATCGCTATTTCTTGAAAATCGTCTCTACATCAAGTCGATATTAACAATGCATGGTAACATGAGTAAATTACCAAATCTTTAAAACTGCTTTGTTCATCAGGTTGATATTAACTAGGCATTGTAACATAATCGTAGTCTATTAGATGTATAATTTTACTACCAAGCATAAAATCAAAATGGTGGCCACCTCAGATCTTACATTTGACTCCAATAGAAAATCTTTCTTTCAGTTTTAGCCCACCTGGCTATGCCGGGGCGAGCTTTTGCCTTCACTTGGCGTCCGTCGTCCGTTCGTCGTGAACTTTTCATTCTAAGATCTTCTCCTCTGAAACCACTGGGGCAATTAGAACCAAACTTGGTCACAATAGTCCTTGAGTGGTCCCCTTTAAACATTGTATCCGGCAGGTTCGTACCTCATCAAAGATGGCCGCCAGCGGGGAACATAATTTTACCATTGGACCCTATGCATAAGACGTTAAAAGATCTTTTCAAAAACGAACTGCCCAATTATAACCAAATTTAGTCACAATAGTCCTTAGATAGTCCCTTCAAAAACAGGTATCAGGAAAGTTCATACCTCATCCAAGATGGCTGCCAGTGGGAACATAGCTATAACATTGGACTCTATGGGAAAGACATACAAAAATCTCCTTCTCAGATCCGACTTGTCCAGTAAGAACCAAACTTAATCACAATGGTCCACAGAGATCAGTACCTCATTAAAGATGGCCACCAGCAGGAGCATAGTTTATTGTTTCGCCCGCGACGAAAAGTCAAGAAATTTAAGCGAGATTTAGGGATCGTGTTTCTAGCGGCGGCGGCAGTGTCAATTATTGAAAACTATTGAGAATTAAAATGCTTATGGTAGTTTTAGGTCCATAGTATTTGATGTGCAGTAGCATTAGTGTAAGTGCAACTCAAATCCCTACCTAGTAACTTCTGAGTCATGCATGAACGATCACGTTAAGTTAGTACAGCGTGAACCAGTAATCCTAGCCCCTTGATATTTGACATGTTGTTTCGTATTGAGGAGTACACACTGATTTGATGCTCAGAAGGTGGCCGTGGCCCCGAAGTCACAAGAAAATTGCGACGGACAGACAGACGGAGGGTATAACAATATCGCCAAACTTTTTAGAAAGTGCTAGGATAAATATATCGGAAAGAAATTTCATTATTTTACAATCGTCTACTAGTATTTATAAAAACATAAGCACAATGCTTTGTTAAAATGAGCATAATATCATGTAAAATAATATGGACTATCAAACAGAAATGTTAAGTGTATTTACAATAAAGAAACATTGAAAGAGGTAACACTCCAATAAGTCGTTTTATGGTCTGTACATTAAGTCCTATTCTAAGATTTTTCATGTCAGTATTTTTTGGCCATTAGCTTGATCAGGATATTAGAGATTCGGGATCCTTTGTTGACTTGGCTGGGCTGTCTATATATTTTTACTGTAATGTGATGCAAGTGAGAACCGAACCGTCAGTCTAAAAACGAATATTCCAAGGACCATGGCAACATCGGAGAAACAAAGACATAACATCAGTATGGCACAGAAAAAAAAACAAAACACCAACATACAAGGATGAACAACACTTATCCAATAAAAACCATGTTTGAGATCAGGTGCACCGGTAGAATAAGCATCTTCTGCTTATAAGACACCCGCCGTATTGGACATGTCAATTCCGGAAAGTACAGGAAAAAAAACAACCGTTGTAAAGGGAAAGATATTTTGTCATGTGACAAACAGATATTCCATAGCGGTCCACAAGATGAGAAGCGAATAAGTTGGGAGATGTAAACACCATATGCTGGCACTGTTGGAATGTTGCTACAAAGTATACGTAAAAGGAAGACGACTAGTGGAAAAGTAAAGTCATCGCTTTTGTCATACAGCCTAGTTTATATATGTATTGTATGTATTTTGCTAAATTATTATGTCATTATCTTGTGTTTTATGAGGGCCTGAAGTAAGATTAGTGTAGACTAATTCAGTAGCCCTCTTTAAATAAAGAAAATTATTATTATTATTATGGTCTTTCACCACATGTGATGTGAAAGACCTTTTTGTAATTTTTCGGATTATTTTTTTTATTCTTTTTCTTCCGCCGCAACCGCTGTAAGAAAAACTACGCGACATGTCATTTCGACTCTTGGTGTGATGAATCGACGTAATTGCGGGATTTCAAAACTTACGCAAGCATATTGATCTATTTTAGTAACGGAGTTATCTCCCCAATCACTGTTTACAGATCTCCTTAGAAACCGTAACCGATATCAAAATTCTGAATTGGAGAAAATGTTGCATTCATCCTGAGGATGATTTCTCATGCCAAAAAATATTTTTGGGTCGCGATTCCGGTTACGCGTTTTTGACCCCTAAATATGCAAATTTTTCAAAACAATCTGATTTCCAACAAATTTGGTTTCCAGGTAGCTTTACTGAACTTGATTACAAATATGAGGTCAAAATATTTTTGGTCCGCAATTTTAAAAATGGCGACCATTCAAACTTTTGTTTTCGGAATATCTCGAAAACGGTAAAACATTTCTGAAAATTATATATTGGAAAAATACTCCTCTCATTGAGATCTTCATGTGATACATTTAGATGAAAACTCTGTGACTTACCGTTTTAGAGTTATAGCCCTTGACGCGTTTCGGTAAACCNGTTATCCTGCAGACAGTGCAGTCATGTTACTGCGGTTCTTAACTTCAAGCTTCATAATAAAATAGAACGAAAAAAATACGACTTTTTACAACATTATATAAGTGGAACTTATCCAACAAGATATTGTTATTTACAATCAGTACGAAGCGGAAGACGTCAAGCACCGCAACGTCACTATTATCACGTGACAAAGTGCTAAAATAAGTATGTTGTCCCGTAGTAGATCGTTATCTCGAAAACGACGTATTATGTCATTATCTTGTGTTTTATGAGGGCCTGAAGTAAGATTAGTGTAAACTAATTCAGTAACCATCTTTAAATAAAGAAAATTATTATTATTATGGTCTTTCATCACATGTGATGTGAAAGACCTTATTGTAATTCTTCGGATTATTTTTTTATTCTTTTTCTTCCGCAGCAACCGCTATAAGAAAAACTACGCGACATATTATTTCGACTCTTGGTGTGATGAATCGACGTAACTGCGGGATTTCAAAACTTACGCAAGCATATTGATTTATTTTAGTAACGGAGTTATCTCCCCAATCACTGTTTACAGATCGCCTCAGAAACCGAAACCGATATCAAAATTCTGAATTGGGGAAAATGTTGCATTCATCCTCAGGATGATTTCTCATGCCAAAAAATATTTTTGGGTCGCGATTCCGGTTACGCGTTATTGACCCCTAAATATGCAAATTTTTCAAAACAATCTGCTTTCCAACAAATTTGGTTTCCAGGTAGCTTTACTGAACTTGATTACAAATCTGAGGTCAAAAATATTTTTGGTCCGCCATTTTAAAAATGGCGACCATTCAAACTTTTGTTTTCGGAATATCTCGAAAACGGTAAAACATTTCTGAAAATTATATATTGGAAAAATACTCCTCTCATTGAGATCTTCATTTGATACATTTAGATGAAAACTCTGTGACTTACCGTTTTAGAGTTATAGCCCTTGACGCGTTTCGGTAAATCAGTTTTTTTTTTTTTCTTTTTTTTTTCTTTGCGAATAACTTTTAAACCGTTACAGATAGTATAATCAAGTTACATATCAAATTGATCAGTAAATACAGACCTTCAATTTGAGTCCAATTTTTGGCCTATTTTAAGTAAAATCTCCAAAACGATAAGAGATAGATGATTAAATGCACTGGAGAAAATTTTAATACCGTTGAGATCTACATTTGCTTTATTGGGTCCAACACTTTTGGACCATAAGTTTGGACCTTTGGCCCGAAAACCATTTCTCGGTGTCCGATTTAAGGGTTTTCTGCATTTATCTCAAAAAGCATCCAAGATACAAAGAAACTATGTACAGGAAAAATGTTTTAGTATAATATGGTCAACAAAATGAGGTCAAGAACCTAGAAACAACTTTATTTGTCATAAAAGTCCCTAGCAAACGTATCCACAAATTATTATGATGCTGTAAAGAAGACTAAAAGACATTACCAACCGGAAGTGACTTTTCAGTCCTTAGCAACAAGCTTATTTTCGAATACGTCCCTAGCAACCGTTAAGTAAAAGCTTAAAAAAAGTTCATAAATTTTGTTTATATCACATTTCTGACCGAAATAGAACACAAAATCAAATTCTAACATGTAATCGTTGTGAAATCTGGAGAAAGACCTTGCAATTGTTCTTTGAACAATTGACCTTTTAATTATTAAGTCTCCCAAACGAAGTTTGGGGAGACTTATTGTTTTTACTCAATTCTTATTTTTTTTCTTGTTATTATTATTATTATAGTGTACCTTAGGTGTCAATTTCAAGATTAAGGTCAAGGAATGAGACTGGTGTAGAAGGTTCCATGGTATCCTTAATTTTGAGCGCTTTGGTATAGATAAGATGAAGAAAATCACCAAAGCGAGTGTTGTTAAGTGACAATATATCACCTACATATTAAAGTTATATTTGAAAAAACACACTTTCAACAGCCATTTTATTCATGTATTATTCAAGTTTGATGAAGATAAATTTTGACGGCCTTAATGTTCGTGTTCGGAGTTACATGCGTGATTCGATACTTTTTTTTTGGCTTCTTGTTTGAAATTCAGAACTGTTAATGTGTAACTTGTTGTATCTTAGGCTCAGAAAATGGGATCCAAACAGATCTTTCACCACCATACTTTACAGGCGTGGATTTAGGGGTTAAATGAGGTATTTGTTTGAGGATGTATTGATGAGAAGCTATATTTTTCATTACTAATATGACAGTTATTACAGATTATTTTTCTTTTTTTTTCTCATCTAACCCAAAGGGTCAGTGCAGTGTGGGCTAATGCCATCACTTTGCGTCCGTCCGTCCGTCCGTTAACTTTTCACATTCTCATTTTCTCATCTGAAACCGCTGAAGCAGATTCAACCAAATTTTACAGGAATGACGTTTCGAAGGTTCTTTACGAAGATTGCTTATTTCGTTCAGATCAGACAAAAACATAACAGCCAGCGCTGAATTTAAGCTTTACATTGGATCCTATGGAATAATCACATTTGTACTTTCTTCTCTGAAATCATCCAAGCAAATTCAACCAAAGTTCACAGGAGTGATGTATTGAAGGTCCTTTCCAAAGTTTGCTCATTTTGTTCCGATCCGACAAAACATGGCAGTCAGCGCGGAACATAGTTTTAACATTAGACCCTATGGAAAAATCACATTTTCACCTTCTCCTCTAAAACCACTGAATCAAATTCAACCAAATTTTACAGGAATGATGTATGGAAGGTCCCTTACAGAGATTGCTCAATCCGATCTGACAAAAAACATAGCAACCAGCGCAAAACTTTTAAAGTTTAACTTTGGATCCTATGGGAAAAATCACATTTTCATCCTCTCATCTGAAACTACTAAAGTAAATTCAACCAATGTTTACAGGAATGATGTATGGAAGGTCCTTAAGAAAGATTTGACTTCGTTCTGGTCCGACAAAAAACCTGGCCGCCAGCCCGAAACTTAAGTTAAACATTGGGCCTTATGGGAAATATCAGTTTCATCTCCTCCCCTGAAACCACTAAATCAAATTCAACAAATGTTTACAGGAATGATGCATGGAATGTCCTTTAGAAAGATTGCACACTTCGTTCCGGTCCGACAAAAAACATGGTCGCCAGCATGGAACTTAGGTTTAACATTGAATCCTATGGGAAAAATCAAATTTTCATCTTCTCATCTGAATTCAACCACACGTTACATGAATGATGTACGGAAGGTTTTCTACAATGAAAGACTGCTCATTTTTGTCCCGATCCGACAAAAACATGTGGATCTAAGGTTTAACATTGGACTGATTACAATTTTGATGATCTTCTCTGACACCACTGAAGATATATATCGACCAAACTAAAGTTTAACATTAAACCCTAAGGAAAAAAAACATCGTTTTTGGTCATCAGCATAGACATGGAATATATTAGAAAAAATTGTCACGTGAGCAATTCAGGATAAGTCCCTGATCCTCTAGTTACATTTGTTAGCCTTCATTATTATTTTAGTTCGTTTGCTTTATAATTTTTGTTTTTAATCTTTTTGGCCGGCTGCAGTTCGAAATTACCAAACTCTACACATATCTCTACAGAATTGCAATGATTTTGTTCTGGCCTAAAGCCATGTTCACGTTAGAACTATACACGGTTCACACTTACAATATATGAATCGATTGCAATCGTTTTCAATAATTTTTTGGCTGTCCATACTATGAAGAGATCAAATGCAATCGATCTATATTGGTCTCCTTAAATTGGATGGTCTCAAAAAGATCGATTCTAATTCAGGTTATGAAAGATCGGTTTCAATTTTGATCAGTACAAGTGCTTCGAAATAAGCATGCGATCGATGGCAGTAGGTTCAAATGAGAACAATATAACTTTAATAATCGAAATCGATTCAAATGTGAATACGTAAACAATCCAAATTAAGATCGATTCTTTTAAATCCTTTTTCAATTGATTACATGTAGATTTAAAAGCATTTATCGATCCCACCTATTCATATTAAAGCTGTAATATGAAAAGAGCAACTGCAAAATCTACAAAGAATAATTTCATCCGTTGTTGATAAGGTCCAAATATCGGGACCTAAAAGGATCTACAAGAACTAAAGACGTATCCACGCTGTCAGTTAATTACTTATAGCATTGCTACATCCGACAGCTTTCTGAATAAACCGGAACACTCAATAGGTTTCCATAATATTTTAAAAATAAAGAGGCACTTTACAGCTTATGCAAACCTCTAGTTTGTATCTTTATTTTATTGATTTAATCGATTGCTTTTTATATTATCCAAATAAAGGGGAAATAAGCAGTACAGTAAAAATCATTGTATTAATCAAAAGCTCATTGCATACTTCAGTTTTTGGGAGTAGGGCATAAGTGTTTTGTGCTGAGTGAAATGATAAAATGAAATTCGTCTCTTCATTGAAATATTTTCATTTAAAAATTGGAAGGAGGTGTTGGCATTATTTTTGATTATGTGACCACCTAACGGCATCTGAAGCTTCCCTGTTCCGGTGACTAATACAGCAACAATTATATAAGTCCAAGGGCATCCTGAATTTTACAGAAAAGACTATGAAACGTAATTCCTCGAAAGAATGAATACTAGACAGTATCAAACCTAATGTTATTTTAATCTTTTATTGCCAATTCTTTAAAAGTTCTTTTCATAATATTTTAACGATTTTTCCAGAATAAGATAGGGTTTCGATCGTATTATTTCTTATTCTTTAAGATAATCACTCTAGTGCTTCCTACATTTCAAAATGGTAGACTAAGATTGGTGTTGTCCACTTTGTCATATATATATATATATGCCCATGGTTGCCCATGGTCTTTCTGCTCCGTTACTCTAGATTGTTCTCTTATATATGCTTTCTGTCTGCTTTTAATCTTGTTTTCTACTTTGTCATAGAAATCACTATATGCCCATGGTCTTTCTGGTCCATCACTAATTATTGTTCTTTTGTATCAACAGAATTTATCGATAAATCCTTGAAGCGTTTGTTAAGTTTATTTTGGAAAGGTGACACTCTGGCATGGCTTCAGTTACCCTGCTTGGTATAGAGATCCAGTTGTCCTCTGTATGTAGTTGGAAGCTATATTTTTTATGTTTGTTCCACAGTATTTTTGTATGTCTTGTTTCTACTTTTTCAGCATTTCTCCAATTCTTATGTGTCTGAACTTAGTCTGCTCGTAGTCTTAGAAAATATATTATAAAGATTGTAAAGGTCACTGTTTCAATCTTTTGTCGTCACTCACTTTTTGAATTTCCCGAATTAATTGTGAACATTTTCTATTAGTATTATTCTATTGTAACATAGCTTTTTCAACCTCTCTTTGAATTTCTTGAATTATTTTTGTTGTTGGTATTGCTTCTTGCTTAATGGTTACTGACCATACTTAGTTGCTATATTCTATAGTCTTTCTAAGCTTTTGCATAATGTCATAAAACTATCTAAATCCATATATCTAAAAATTCTATTCATTAATTAGCCCTTTGGTGTTGATGTGGTGTTGAAAATTTATTTTGTAGTGTACAATAACTACAAGATTCTTTAATATTTCAATATTTCTATCTGCCATTTTACATTCTCTTGCTGTTCTGTTACTTATATGGTAATAACGAAACTACCAAACAGAATTGTCAAAAATCAAAATCCAAAAGGCAAAAAGACAAAGAAGGTGCCATCTGAGAATTGTCAACTGCAATGGTCTGACTTGGTACAGGTATTTCAATAGAAATGGTGAGTTAAACTGGTTTATGGCGCACCAAATCTTGCCCTTCCGTGGCGATAGTGTCCGGCAGCAACTCAACAGCAATTGCTTTTGAAAGGTTGTAGGCAGTGATAAGAAATGTTCATCCCAATACTAAGTAAAAAGGAATCATGAGTCACAGTTCGGACCTAAACTTTAAATTTTTCCACAAGGGACTGATATCTATAAAAGAGTTTTTAGTGATGGTATGTGACGAAAATTTTTGAAGCCTTGATAAATAAGGCGGTCACGAAGATAACTATGACTAATGAGAAAATCTACATGATTGGTGCTAGCTCTCGAACCAAATTTAAAACATACTAGTACACTCCGTAAGCAGGAAAAGTTGGAATATCGCTGTCCATGTTAGGGAAATTGATAATTTTGAAATTAAAGTACTAATTGGATATATTTACATTTGAGGCCCGTCATGGGTTACTTGATTACCTGAATATCAGGGCATTTTTTTCATGATTATTTGATTACGGGGGCATTTATTTAATGGTTATTTGATTGTTAGCTTGCATTTTTATATACTTTTTGATTACTAAGCCAAAAATTTATTGATTACCAAAGGTAAAATTTTAATGATTATTTGATTACCAAGGCAAAAATTTAATGATTATTTGATTCCTAGGACCTCGCCCCCCACACCTATGAGGACCTCCACATTAACTCCTATATAATTCAAGTAACCAATTATCAAATCTATTTAATAAAGTGTTTCATAAAGTGAATGCCTCAAGGTGACTTCAAGATGAAGAACAACAATAAAAGCGTTGTTCCATTGCTTTGTTTTTCCGTGTAATTTTGTATTTGTAGAGACTCAGTGTATCTTTTTGTAGACTATTTGTGTCATCTTCACTGCTTACGCTGGCATAAAGCAAAAGTTTTACTAAATTTTATAGATTAAGAAGAAACTAACATCTGATACACTTCTCTGTGGCATAACGGTTGTCACATTTGTATAAGATGAGTATATACCATTGGAGTATTTGTCAAGAGCCAAAGTCAAAGAGGCAAATAGACAAAGCAGGCGCAAACCCACCGTGAAAAAATGTCAATCGCAATATTTTGTGATCCTGACTTAGTATTTTACGAAACGATATGGAGTAAATGAACATGAGACCATAACACATATGTTAACTCCAACTGCAATATTTTAAATAATAATTCAGTACAGGCATTTCAAAAAGAAATGGTGGATGAAACCGGTTTTATGACGCACCAAAGTTAGCCTTCAAATGTGGTTATGTCCGATACCAACTCAACAGCAAGCTTTACATTTAATACTTCTCTTTCTATAATCTATCTAGTTACGAGGCAAGGATTCTACGATAGTAGTTTCTTGAGTTTACTCGTTGTACCACAGGCCTGTATAAACATTGAGAATCAGTCGTTTATGGAGGACAGTGTCAAAGTTCTCTCGAAAATCCAAATTAGTTTCTGTGGTTCAGTTGTTTGTCGATTTCTCCGGGACTGCTATAAATTGGAATACACCAGAATGTCCATTTTTAAATCGTGCTGCATTGTGTATCGGCACTATGTTTTTGTAATTCCGGATTTTAGGCAGTTTATGTTCCGGAAAAATTTTAGTTACAGGTTTGGTTACATGTATATTTTCCAAAGTTTCTTTAATGATTTTAGGGTGTATTGAATCAACCCTTACGTTTGAACTCTTCAACTCTCCGTATGTCTTTATTGAAATTATACTGTACAGTTCATGAGTCATAATTCTGTAACTGTTTTGAGTCTGGTTCAAGTGTAAAGACATTATGAAGAGTTCAACCCTGTCGCTTTGTTTTCAGTATACATTTTGGAATGATCATCTTTGATACATTATGTTTTCTCTCATTTTAAGTTCTGAGTTGTATATATTTCCAAAGGAATTTTTGGTATTGATTTTTCATATTAAACATGAGCATCTCACACTTTGGCCTACTCACATTTGATCTTTTTATGTTGACTCTCACTGTAAAAGTATTTTCATTTTTCGACGTTTTTCTTTGTCTTTCACAAAAGTCCTGATACCTTTATCCATTCAGGGATAAGTGTGCGGTTTTAGTCAAACTTGCTCAATGGTATACATGTATATTCCTAGGGGTGGTCCGGATTTGAAGTCGGGGGGAGGGGGGGGGGGGGTGCGTGTTTGGAAAAAAAAATCAAATTTTGGTCAAAATCAAGATTTTACAATAAGAATATACTTTGTATTTTTCACACCCCTCACATCTTCTCTAAATCCGCGCCTGATTCCTTGCAAATACTTTTTTCTTCAAATCTATTACACGAGACTTCAATACTTCCTGTATTTAGTAGATCTGCCAAGAGTGTTATCAATTACATCATAGTCACCTTTGGGGTAACTTGATTTTTATCCTGCGATGGTGGCTTTTACTGTACAGAGAAAGCCCTACGTATATGCCTTGCAGTATCCTGCACAGCTGTATAGGATATCGATTTTAAGCCACGCCCGCTTCCGGTATTTATTCATTTTTAGATGATATTTAACATTTTATTGAAGTTGTTTTATGTATTGCAGGATAAAGAACAATATATGTATATAATTAGTGTCTTTAGATATCAAATGTATTTGTACTCGGCACGAAACAGCTTGAAATGCTCACCACAGGCTCGCACGTCAACCTGTTTCTAAGCCTTGTAGAAATACAGTTGATATTTAAAGACAATAACTGTATATTGTCTATGTCACTGTTATTTACAGAATGTACAGAATTACAAAGATTAATTGTAATACTGCTATATGGTCGTGGTAACCGACAGGAGCACAGTGCTCTACATTATCTATCATTTCCTTTGGTATGCCCTTGGTACTGTCTTTAGCTTCCTATTTCGATTGGTTTGATAATGAGTACTTCCTTTGGACTATTTTCAAATTCTTTGATTCTAATGCTATGGATGAGAGGACACTCCTTGAAACACGTGTACAGCATAACCAAATTTACTGATTATTATGCAGCTTGTATTCTTTTGTTTTTGTTTTTGAAACCACTGAATCCGGATGCCACTGCTGGCGGACCATATGTCCCTAGGGGTTTTCGCCTGTCTATAGTAGTCAGACTTGTTCGACATAAAAATTTGGCCTTGCTTGTTTATAGACACCACTGTTTCCATCAAAATTCTAACCTCCTTAAAATACTGAGGCTTCATTCTGTGTATTGCACCCGGTGGATGTCCTTGGTACATGATTTGGCCTCCTATTTTGATATTTTTGATAATGGGTACATCATTCAGTAACTTTGTAGATTTTGTGACATAATTGTACATTCAAGTCAATATTTATGAGCCATTGTAATGTATAGAGACACCCTATCTTGTATATTGATACAGCTTGGAGAATACATGCTTATCTTATGCAACTGCCAAAGCAACCTTGACCTACATTCCATGGTTTAGTGACTTTTTAATGTTTTACAGTCGTTTCATCAATACTCGTGAGAGAATTTCTCATATGGATATACTTTCAAATTTTGCGTTTATTTTTGTAATTTCGAAATGTAATCCTGACCACCTGACTGATTGAAATTAATATATACCACTTAAAGAAATCAAATGTTAATGAAATTGAAGTGTATTCAGTTTACAATCTTCCCTTCATGTTAATTTTAACTTAATTTTAATTGACGGAAAACAATTAACCTGAAGCGCTACAAATAGATTAATATAAATCACAATTAGCTCAACAGTGTTAATTAATTTGTGATTCCCTCTCAATGTATTGATTTTTTTTCGTATAATCATATAGATTTTTTGCGGATTGAACACGACTCAAAAATCCCGTATTGGTTGGTTTTGTACGTGGTTGTTTTGCAAGGAATATCTGTATCTACACTTGTATACTAATATGTATCTGCTGGGTTCATCATTTGTATACTGGTAAACGGGACTTTTGAATCATGTTCACTCCGGAAACAAATCTATTATTATACGAAAAAATCAATACATCATACATTGAGAGGGAATCACTAATTAATGAACACTGTTGAGCTTAGGGTGATTTATATTTAATCGATTTGTAGCGCTTGAAGTTAATTGTTTTTCGTCAATTAAAATTTAGTGGAACAATTATCTTAAAGAGAAAATTATAAATGCACTTAAATTTCATAATAGTTTGTTTTTGTGTGTGTGTATGTGTGTGGTATGTATTTATTTCAATGGGTATAGAAATCCAAAATATTCTTTCTTACTGGTATCTTAGGCGATCGTTTCCGCCTTCAATTACACGAGAGTTCCAGCGTTTTGTCAGGAGAACGATACAAGTTCAGTCTCTGCGCCTCTAGTTGCCATGTCTCTGGCTATATATACTTTGATTTTTGTGAATTATGTGTCTTTCGTACATCTGTTTCATACCCCGTACAGCATTTGTTCTATAGCAGGCCATAGTGGACGATAAAGGCTACATTTTGACATTCGAGAAAATCATTAATTCATAGAAATCGATTTTCTAATATAAGAAAAAGAAAAAAAAATGTTTAATCTTACAAATTCATTTTCTTATATTCAAAAAAGAGTTTTTAATATTAAAAACATTTTTTATTATTATTATTATAAATATTAGATGAATCAGATATAGTCCCTGTGGTCACGTCATAACGGTAGACTTGAACATCATCATAAACCCGTCTCTCCGTGATATCCTTGCAAAGGGACCCAAATTCCGTGAACCACGATCCATCAACTGGGAACAAAATTTTAAACTCCTTATGGGTGCTGTAGAGGACGTGAACAAGATGAAGACCTTGATTCTCTTTCGGAATGGATGAAGGCTGTTAGGTCCATGATTCTTAAACGCATTAGTCACCTACGAGGGTCAATGAGAACTAAAGCATCATCCATTTTCCAAAATGCCGATGTTGCCTGATACTTGTCCTCCATTCATGACTAATATGTTCTTGTTCCGGCAGATAAGGCCCCTAATAACATCATGTATATGTAAAAATCATTACATCGAATGTTTAAAGAAAAACTAGGCATTGGTAACTCCCAGGGCAATCCTACACACACAGCTACTACTCTGTCTGAGGATTAGATATTACAAAACCATAAATCTGTTTTGCTTTCCTTTGGGATTTCAACCAAAGATGAAGACGCCGATCTCCCTTCCTTGTACTGGGTACCAAAATTACACAAATGCCCATACAAACAACGGTACATCATTGGATCTGCAGAATGTTCCACAAAACCTCTTTCCAAGCTTTTAACCTCCATCTTGACAGCCGTAAAAGAGGGCCTTCAAAAATACTGTGATACTAGCTTTTCAAGAAGTGTAAATGAAATGTTGATATTAAAAAAACTCTAAAGATCTGTTTGACATCTTAAAATCAAGATCATTATCGCATTGTAACAGCATTAACACTTGACTTCCCCAGACTTTATACTACCATTCCTCATGAACAGCTGAAATCCCGACTGAAAGATATAATTCATAGATGTTTCTCCTGTAAGAACGGCGAACGAAGATATAAGTGCATTGTCATAGGCAGAGAACAAGAACTAGAGGCTCACATGAGCCTGTATCGCTCACCTGGTGACTGGTTTATTCATTGTTACGAAAAGACCACCCACTCATATTATAGATCAGTTCACCAGATGTTTTATTTTCAATCTTGGATCAGGTACAAACATAAAAATTACAAACTTTGAAAGGGACCACCCAAAGACAATTGTTACCAAGTTAGGTTCCAAGTTGATCAGTAGGTTCAGAGGAAAAGACATTTGAATGCATTTCCCATAGGGTCCCTATGTTACCTGCCATCTTGGATGAGGTACAAATGTAAAAATCACAAACTTTAAAGGGGACCACACAA
>MJUU01064104.1:171707-181777 GCA_002080025.1 Modiolus philippinarum
ATCTTGAATGAGGTATGAACATAAAAATCACAAACTCTCAAGGGGACCACCTAAAGACTATTGTAACCAAGTTTGGTTCCAATTGGCTCAGTAGGTTCAGAGTAGCAGACATTTGAAAGCATTTACCATATGGTCCCTATGTTAGACTGTGTTCCATGCTGGCGGCCATCTTGGATGAGGTACGAATGTCAAAATCACAAACTTTGAAGGGGACATTCCAAGGACTATTGTGACCAAGTTTGATTGAATTTGGCTTGGTAGTTTGAGAGGAGAAAATCTTTGGATGCATTTCCCATAGGGTCCCTATGTTAAACTATGTTTTCTGCTGGCAGCCACCTTGAATGAGGTATGAACATAAAAATCACAAACATTCAAGGGGACCACCTAAAGACTATTGTGATCAAGTTTGGTTCCATTCGGCTCAGTTGTTTCAGAGAAGAAGATCTTTGAATACATTTCCCATCTTTGTAATCACAAATTTTAAAGGGGACCAGCCAAGGACAATTGTATCCAAGTTTGGTTCCTATTAGCTTAAAGTGGTTTCAGAGGAGAAGATCTTTGAATGCACTTCCCATAGGGTCCTATGTTAAACTATGTTTCCTAGTGGCGGTCATCTTGGATGAGATGCTAATCTGCTGGACATATGTAGAAATTGTAGTCCTGGAAAAGCTAAACACTTTTGTAATTCACATTTAACCTCCATCTCAAACAGTTTTTGAAATAAAAGTAAAAATGTTAAAAAATCGTGAAAATTCAAAGAAAAAGGGACCAGAACTCCTATGTGGGTCGTCAGATTTTCTTCAAAATTGCAGGAAATGTGGATCTTACTATGCTGACCATTTTTGTATTTTAAACATCACTTCAATCTTCTACCATTTTCAATATATAAGACTAAAAGTAACAACAAAACGAAAATTTTACGGAAAGGGGCAAGAACTCCAGGACGGGTTATCGGATATTCTTCAAAATTGCAGGGCGGGTAGGTCTCATCATGCTGATCATTTTCACGCCTGTCAGATTTTTTATATCTGTAACGGTTTTCGAGAAATTTGCAAAAAAACGGCAATTTACCCCTATGTTCTATTTTTAGTAACAGCCGCTATGTTGTTCGGTCTACGGACATAAAAATCACAAACTTAAAAGAACATACCCTGGTGATGATTCAGGCCAAGTTTGGTTAGTATTGGCCAAGCAGTTTCAGAGGAGAAGATCTTTGAATAAAAGTTAACGGACGGACGGACGACGGACGCCAAGTGATGGCAAAAGCTCACATGGCTTTTGGCCAGGTGAGCTAATAATTTGTAAAATACGACTCAAAATCACCAAAAAAATACACGGTGGAAGTAGTGATTTAAACGGTAGAGTTTCAAATTGACAATATATTTGTCAAATTTAGAGGATTTGTTTTTTTTTCAGACCATCGGAATTCCAATGCCCACAAATTGTACACCTCTTTTAGTCGATCTGTTTCTCCACTCTTATGAGACAAAATTCATTGAAGGGCTTCTTCAAAATAAAGACAAAAAACTGGCCGAGTCAATTAATTTCAGCTTCCGTTATATAGATGATATTTTATCAGTAAACAACCCTCACTTTGGTGATTTTCTTCATCTTATTTTTCCAAAAGAGCTTAAAATTAAGGATACTACAGATACTTCCACATCGGCGTCGTTCCTTAACCTTCATCTTGAATTTACAACAGAGGTACATTACAAGCTAGGTTGTATGGTAAACGAGATGACTTCACTTTCCCAAAAGTCAACTTCCCTTTTCTTTGTGGCAACATTCCAAAAGCACGAGCATGTTGAGTTACCTCTCACACCTAATTCGATACTCAAGGGCTTGTTGTCGTTACAGTGACTTCCATTACTACATAAGTAAGGATACGTTACCTAAAACTTAAAGTCATCACTATACGTTTTACGGCCGACATCACGATATTGTGGATCGTTATCGTTACAACAGATCTTTCCCTCTACAACTAAAGTTTGTTTTTCGTCTATCGGATTTGACTTTACTACCGGAGTTGACATTTCAGTTCAACACGGCGGGTGTCTTATAAGAAGCAGGAAATACTTACTCTACCGGTACATCTGATCTTCTTCATGGTTTTAATTGGATCCGTGTTGTTCATCTGTATGTGTGTCTTCATTTTTCTTTTTTGTCCCGTACTCAAGTGATGTCCTTGTTTTTTAGTGTTTCAGATGTTGCCTTTGTCCATGGATTGTTCGTTCTTTTGACTGACGGTTTGGTTCTCACTTAAATTAACAATAAGTGATGTAATTGTAGAAAAAAAAATGAATGTTTAAGTTGATTTTATTGGCAAAAAATTGGATTCAGTCGAAAATTTGAATGACAGTTCATCAAAATTCTTATTACATGAAAACTTACATCAGATCATATGTTTCAGTGATTTCTGAAAATGACAAAACACACCATGTATGAAGGATTATTGGGACAAATTAGAGGTTAATCCTAATTATCACATCAGTCACAGTCATTTCATCATTTTCCTTGATTTCAATTATCAGTTTCATGTGTGACTCTAATCACTCTATCCAAAGTGCCAATCGACAAAAATATTTCTACCGTTCCGGAAATATACGACGATGTTTACTTTTGGAAGGGCAAGAAGATTGATTCTCGGTACGCCAATAGAAATTATTCAAATTAGGCCACATCAAATTAATTAATAGATTCTCATCCCCACGCGCCCATTTTTTTAAAGCTCAATTTCTTTTTTTATTTTCAAATATTCAGAAATTTTCTTTAAATTCCTATCAATTTTAGTGAAAATCAGTAAAAAATATAAAATAAAACCCCCCACCCACCGCCGATTTTTTGTTACAAGTGGATGAGAATCTACAAATTAATTTGATAGGGCCTTATGTGCATCATCTTAATCCATAATAATGGTACTACAAAAATATATATATTTATTATATTTTATGTAGTTTTTGATATCATCGATTAAACGCACATTTTTGAAAATCTGCATGTTTATTTTATTCAAATTCGTGGTACAAAACTAGGACATCTATCAACAATAACAGCAATTTAAGTTTTATTACCTATAATATTAACGACACACGTGCATGATTGATGCCACGACTTTTCTCCATTAAAAATTTTCTCTGTTTTGCTACTATTTTCTAACGTAGCTGTCGGTAAAATGCTACAATTTTTAACTATACTATTCAACTTGAAGTATATGAAGCATGGTTTAATACATTTTACGATTGTTTTCTCCATGCGTCATACAAAACATAGATGATAAGATTACATTTTCAGACATTCTGATTTTGCAACAAAACCATTCAGTTCTTTGTCACACCGATTAAGTTTCTTATGTCGTTGGTTCAAATTGTGTCTATTGTTTAAGATATCCAGAAAGGTAAAAGGGGTTAACATCTCATGCTATACCGCTTCAATACTTAATGCAATTGGAACATATGTTGAAAGGTAACTGTTTATCCTAACAAAATATATACGACAGTGTTTCTGAATTTGAAAATACAATCGAAAAGTAAAACGATTTCTTGAACTTGAATTCATTTTTTTTCCAGCTCTCGGAAAACTTCAATCGTAGTTACTTTAAGAGTCCCATCTTCACTCATATCATTAACCATGCTAGATATATATATGTACTCATGAAGATAATCCAATGTCAATTGCCAAAACAAGTGTGGATCACAACAGATGTCTCATCCGTCCTTGCTTAGCGTCTAAGTTGATGGAAATTTAACTGAACTAATCAGAAAACTAACTAGATTTGCAATTGCAAGCAATAGCTGATGTCGCCCCTGGCAGCCAATTCAATGATTCCAGCTTGTTCGCAGCATCAAAATCTACCTAGAAATCAATTTTCGTTGAAATCGGACAAAGTTGAAATTTTGTACGTATTTTGGCGGCCATCTTGAAAATGGCAGCCATTTTGAAAAAAAAAGATTTTGCGTAAATTCCTTCCTCTCATTTCACTGAACATTTACACAAAATATGAACAATTTCTGAAAAGCTGATCCTGAGATATCAAACCTTCAATTTTGTAACGTAAAATAGGGGCCCCATCATGGAAATGGCGTTCATTTTGAAAATTTTGGCCGGTGCATGCACATCTTCTAATGGTGGTCCAACTTTGTGCCAAGTATGAATGAATTCCGTCCAGGCATCTTTGAGAAAATCCGTCAGGGACAAAATCCTTTGAAGAAAGAAAGAATAATGAACTAAATTTGCAATTGCAAGCAATAGCTGATCGCCCCTGGTAGCCAATTTGATGATTCCATCTTGTTCGTAGCGTCAAAATCTACCTAGAAATCAATTTTCATTGAAATCGGACAAAGTTGAGATTTTGACGTAGAATGGCGGCCATCTTGGAAATGGTGGCCATTTGGAAATTTTCTGTTGTTGCATGCACATCTCCTTAAGGTGATCCAACTTTGTACCAAGTATGAATAACTTCTGTCAATGCATCTTTGAGAAAACGCCCGGACAAAAATAGGTGGAAGAAAGAAACAATTGCGGAATAATAATAATAATAAAAACAAAGAAACGGACCAAAAACAATATGTCGTCCTGGCTTCGTCTGGGGCGACATAAAAATAACAAAGAAACGGACCAAAAACAATATGTCGTCCCGACTACGTCTGGGGCGACATAAAAATGCTCACTAGACTGTGAAATTTGGGTCACTGAAAAACTATACAACAGGCCGATATGTACTACCCAAGACCAACCAACACACCAAATACCAATGACATACATTTGTATTTTATATTTTATGTAAGGATATGGAGTAAAGGAACATGAGACCATAACACATATGTTAACACCAACTGCAATAACTATAATGAGATGTATGGCCATTTCGGCCGGAAATTTATTCCTCATCAGCAGCACTAGAACCAAACATAGGAAATCCGTTATTGCAAAAAGTGTTTAAAATGCATAAAGCCAAACGAAATCCGAATAATCAGTAATATCAAATATAGCTAAGGACAAAACTACGATGGGGGGAGGATGGAGGATATTTACCATTAATACATCATGAGAAACCAGACATGCTCACTACAATGTGAAATTGGGGTCACAGGCATAAGTCATATGGCAGACTGTCATGCACTATCAAAGGCCAACCCATATACAAAATATTGTTGACCTACCTCCAATAGATACTGAGAAACTTAACATCTTTACTAGACAAGTAATTGGTGTCAAGGACAAAAGTCACCTGCCACTCTAAAATGCTCTGTCTAAGACCAACCTACATAATAATCATAGTATAACTAATTGACATTCGTGAATATCAATAAAAATGTCACGAGTGTCGAACAACGCAGAAGGATTTAACGAGTTGTGGGACTTGTTCTGCAACGAGTTTAATCCACTGTGCTAATAGTCATATGCAATCCCGTGACTAATCTACATACTACAAACGTGTATATATAATGGACCCACCACTTATAGTTATTGAGAAATTGATTTAATCAAAGAAACTTAACGTGACCACTAGACCCTTAAATTGAGGTCGAGGACAAAAGTCTTATGTCAGGCTGACATGCAGTATTCACAACCTACTGACCTACCACCTATAGTTATTGAGAAATGGACTTTATCAAATAAACTTAACGTGGTAACTGGGCCGTGAAACTGAGTTCACATAATTTTATGTCCGTCGGGTAACACTTGATAAGTGGTATTACTACACCAAATATGATGTTCCTGCATCAGACGGGTTTCAACGTATCCTGCTTAGTAAAAGTTAACGCCGTCACCACCGTCGGCACGGCTATGTCTCGCTTTCCGTGACTTTCGTCGATGGTGCCGAGACAGAAAAGCACAACTCTTCTTTATCATTCAAAAGAATAACGTAATCACCCCGTAGGAAGCTGTACAATGGGAGATGAGGGGAATGAGCATTTGAACGGAGGGTAGAGAGCTCAGGTAAGACTTTAAGCGTGCAGACGAAATGACCTTTCCTCATATAACTATTTAATTGACAATTTTTGAAAAACTATTTTACATATTTTATATGCCTATAGTTAGAAGAAAGCATTTGCATTACGGGCTTTTCAAAGAGTTGTTTCAAATAAAAATAATTGCAATTTTCTTTTTTGAACCAAAATTTTGAGGGTAGGGAGCTCCGTTCAATTGGTAGTGAGCCAGTATTTCATGTATTGAACGGAGGGTAGTGAATGTATTGAACGGAGGATGGCGAGCATGCAATACTGAATGAAAATCCATGAGCAATATTACTGACGAAACAGTCATTTAAATACTGAATATTTATGAAGGGTGTCCTTTAGTGGTCTTCCTGTCATGAAATCACACATCTTCAGAAGTATGACCATTTAGGCGTAAATTTTGTTCCTACATTAGGCCATTTTCAAAAACTGCTCAAATTTTGTCGAAAATCTAGAATTATGGTCTTTTGTTACTAGTCAATTATTCTTCGAGATAGAATTAGTATGTGACACGCCTGTGTGTTTTCTGACATATTAGCAGTCGAATATAGCTATAAACAGCCTTTTGTGTCAATTTAAGGTGTTTTACAGTGTTGCGAAAGATGAAACTACTGGAAGGACACCGAGAACCCAAACTAATTTTTTGTTGCGAGTGCATAAGCATTTGCCCTTCCGACTGATAATTAGATTAGTTTGGTTCTTGGGTTCTATGCAACGAATTTTAACAATAACCAAAAAAAAAATTGTCAAAATTGCATTCAAGTGGTAATCTCAGTGACCGAATCTTTTATGTAAGGGTATGAAAATGCATTGAATTATTTTGTTATAATAGTGTATATGATAGATGACCTGTTAAACAGTTTTTTAGAAGATTTAATGCATTCGTAAAATCGGTATATCGGTATGTTGAAGGAAATGATTTCACGGTAAGTTGCCATACCTCTTTGTAAATTCACGTATTGCTTGTTGGTTTTTGGTTGCTTTGAAATCACATATCATGACTATTATAAGAGGTATAATTCGCGAATCAAGCTTCCAAAAAATGTTCACGGATTAACGTAAACTCCTAAGTGTCACATGAGCGATATCAAAACATTATTAATTGAAAATATATGCAATTCATTAAGAATTTGCATCATCGCAATAGTTCCTGGCATAAAATACATACCTATTAATACATTGCCTTTTCTATATAAGAACGGGCTGATGTGGTCGAGGGATGATAACTGTGCGTATATGGAAAAGACCATGTTCTAATCTGTTTAATATTAACTTTCACTTAGGAGTTATCGTAATATCCGTGCTGATATGGCCATATCACAGGGCTGATATGGCTATTTCAGAATGAAGCAGGCTGATATGGCTATGTCAGACTGGCGGTATGTTGATCGACTGTTAACTCTTGCAATATTACATATGCAGAACAGAATATATCTGTGCTAACTATGTAACGAATTGGTGTTAGTCTGATATTTAAATTACCTAATAAACTGGTCTTGAAAGAATATTATGAACTGCACATAGGATAACTGTATTCATCAAGACAGCGAGACATGAGCGAGCTGTATAGGTGGGGTTATTTTGCTGTAGTAGTAAATACTTCTAAGAACATTTTATATCGACAATGACCAGTTAATCGACAAACATTATGTATTGTGCGGTCCTATATCACTGATAAGCTGTGTTGGAAAAGTTATGGAACGACTAGTTTACAAACATGTTTATAACCATCTTGTTTCCAATGATCTAATTTATCGGTACCAGTCTGGATTTTTACCAAAACATTCAACAGTACACCAATTAATAGAATTATACAATTCGGTTTTAAATTCCCTCGAAAAAAGAGAATTCAGCTGCTTTGTGTTTTGTGATTTTTCGAAAGCCTTTGATAAAGTTTGGCACAGAGGTCTATGACTTAAATTATATTCATATGGAATAAAAGGTAGTCTTCTTAAATGGTTTGAAAATTATCTTCACAACCGAAAACAAAAAGTGGTTCATAAATCTTGTTCTTCCTTATCTTCTTCTGTTTATGCTGGAGTTCCTCAGGGATCAGTCCTTGGCCCCTTACTCTTTTTGATTTTTATTAACGATATAGGGGACACTCTTTATTCCCTAAGCAGACTTTTTGCTGATGATACGTCTCTTGGATACTCAAATACAAGTTTGGTTGAAATACAGAACGTTGTAAATCACGACCTGCATGAACTTAATATGTGGTCTGATAGATGGTTAATGTCGTTTAACCCTGAAAAAACTGAAATTATGAACATTTCTAACTTAGAAATAGATAATAACCTTAACTTTCAGTTTAATGGGAAGCAACTCCATCTTACAGACAATCATAGGCATCTTGGAGTAACATTTTCTAGTGATGCCAAATGGAATACTCATATTGATAATCTTATTACCAGTATTTCAAAACACCTTTGTGTTATACGTAAATTAAAATTCACTATTGGGAGAACCAATTTAGAAAAATTGTATATTGTATTTATACGGCCGTTGTTTGAGTATGCCTCTGAAGTGTGGGATAATTGTGGAATCGTTTATTCAAATAAGCTAGAAAGTCTTCAGCTTGAAGCCGCCAGAATTGTCACCGGTCTCCCAATTTTTACAAAAATAGATTATTTATATAGAGAAACAGGCTGGGAGACACTATCGGAGAGAAGACGCAAACGCAAATTAAATTTATTTTTTAGTATTCAAAACGGACATGCTCCCACGTACCTATGCGACCTTATTCCCACAAACATACAAAGTACAACAGTATATCCGCTTAGAAACGGTTCTGATATTATGATTCCCTTCTGTAGGCTATCTCTTTCCAGCTCTTCATATATCCCATCCACTATTAGAGAATGGAATAAACTGGATCCAAATGTACGAAATCTCGACTCTATATCTAAATTCAAACATGCAATAACAACTAATGATAATAAACGTACTCCGGTACCAAAATATTATTCTTACGGACCTCGGAAATTAAATGCTTAACGCAACTTCGAAATTGTTCGTCATTTCTTAATTATGATCTGTATAAAGTTAATATAGTTGCAAGTCCAGCTTGTAAATGTGGATTTGCTCGAGAAGATACTTATCATTTCTTTTTCATTTGTCCTCAATACACTGATATTCGAGAAAATCTATTTGAAAACTTACGGTCCTTATACCTGGAAATAGACCTTGATCTCTTAACTAAAGGAAATAAAAACTTGTCGATGCAAGAAAATATTAATACCTTCAAAGAAGTTTATAAATTTATCAAAGGATCCAAAAGATTTCTGATCGTTTAAATTCTTCTTGTTTCTGACGATGCACCCATGTACCTTCAGGTTTATACAAAATTCTTAGATGTGAATTAATTTTTGAATTTTCAACTTTTTCACCTCTTTTCTTTTTTTTCATTTAAAACCCTTTACCATGTATTTCATGTATAATCATTATTATTAATTTTAAATTTGCATGTTCCTTTCTATGTTAATATAAATACTGTTTTGTAACAAATATTATGTATGGGAGCGGACTACTTAAGTTGGAAAAACTTGTGTCCAATCCCTTTTGTTATATTTATAGCAAATAAAATTATCATGAACTATTGTGCGGTTATGCGTATGTAAACTTGGATTCTATTGGCTGATTAACCACCTGCTAAATAACCATGTCCGCCCTACACATGACAATCAATAATCAGGATTATGTAGTGTTTCACCTACATGTAGACCAAAGTCATTCAAAAGCGTACATATAAGAATTGTACATAAGGACAAAATTCACAAACATGCAGTAAGCATGGATAAATAAACATATCGTAATTAAAGTTTAACATAGTTTACTTCCACGTAATGTAAAACTAATTTCAGCCTGATATTTACATTAAAAATTAAAATGTGAAATACATCTATACTTGGAATAACATGTAAATTATATAAAATATTTTATTTGCATTCATTTTCAAAGGTTTTCGCTCCATGTATTACGAAAACGCCATGTAAACTTTATACAACATGAAAAATCAATACATCATTCGGCTGTGTATTGTCCAGAGTACGCGGTCAGTCGACATAGCGTTTAGGGACCGACCATTTAACCTGAAAGGGGGGGGGGGGG